>JAKGSA010001101.1:0-19204 GCA_033558755.1 Philaethria dido | reverse complement strand
GTATAAAAAAAAAAAAATAAAAAAAAATAAAAAAAATAATATATATATATTTACTTCAATCTTGATTTAATCGCTTGTATGAGACTGTGATGAGTCAAATAAATATCCAATTAAGTTTAATGTACCACAGTGAAACTTTTTGATGATTATTACGAATTATAATGAATATATTTGTCTTTTTAAAATACAGTGAACTTACACCTAAGTTCTAACACTGAGGATAACAAGAACATTGTTTGAAAATATATAAAAAAATCAACGTAGTTTTTTTATCGGAGGAATTCCGCCACGGATCCCTCCCGATTGGGAACTCGGACGGATTATATGGCATTCCGAATATCTCCGAAATTGCCGGGAATAGATCTGTATGCCCACTAACACCTCATGATGTTCCTCCTTGACCGTTACTAGTCAAAAACGGGCCGAGGTTGACCGAGGTTCGAACCCGTCTTAACTTAGCTGAACTTGTATGTGAGAGCACTTGGATGGTTTCAAAGACGCGCGGATTGGAGTCCCGCTGCGTTTAAATTCGTATACGAATTGTTGCTTACAATTTAAACTTTAATTGATTTCCCTTTTGAGATGGAAATTTATTTATTTTAATCACAAGATGAATTTGGCTCGATTAAGTTTTAAAGTCCATAGTTAAACTTGAGCATCTGACTATAAGCACGTTGGTTGTGGGTTCGATGCCCATACAAAAGAATGATCATAATAAACTTATTTTCATTTCTTTGTTGTGCTCTTATCAGAGCTCGGATCACAGGTTCAAATTTTGTTCTGTTCAATATTTTAACATTATTTTTGTAATAAAAGTTTAGCCACTTAATACGCCACGTCCTGACTTGTGACCAATATTAAAAAACGGAGTGTCTCATCACTACATACTAATAAAAAAATATTTAAACTTACCTGAGGATAAAAACCATCTCTCGTCTGATAATCGAACACATAGAAATACGTCCTAGTCTGTCTGGAAGGTTGTTCTTCATCGTTCACCACCTTAGCGCCACTGAGTAAGTCTCCACTTTGTATCAATGGAGCAACGTATTGGGCATCAGATAATGCTGATACAGTCGCATCTCTTGTGTTTATTGGATTCTGAAAAATATTAAAATTTATATATTTCTATATATACTATTCCCCATCAACGCGTTAGTAACGCATTGCCTAGCAACGTATATGTTACTTTATATAAACATGGATGTCAACCCAAGGTAGTGTGAGTAACATTTATGATTTTTCTTACATAGCACGATAGTCAAAGAAGAGTGTCAAGACACTGCCCACCCGAATTCAAAACATTACGCTTTAAGTGATGGAACTTAACGCCACGTTAGCGACGGATATGTCATTTTACATAAAAGCGAATGTCAAACCAATAATGTGTGCAATATTTATTTTATTAATTTAATCTATTTCTAATTATTATGTTATTATAAATAACGTTTTCTGTATTTCTTTTCCATATAAACTATAACTGTGCCATATTTTATACTCTTCCGTCATCACAATTATCGTAAAAAGAGATCCAAAATTTCCCTTCAGTTTTCCTTTATTCATATACATAGTAATATAATCATTACCCCAAAAGGGAATCGAATTCGCTTTTTTTTAGCTTCACGTTGTATCCCGCATGTAGCAGAGTAGGCAGAGGGAACCGGAGTACCTAGTGTTAAGACACTCCGTTCCCCACTTTTCGCCAAATTGAGGCATTGCGTGCTGAGTGGCGGAACTCAACGCCGCGCTTTGCCTTGTTACCAAACCCAGGAAATAAACATACTAAGCTTTTACATTTCCTGGAGTTGGCATCGAACCCGCAACCTATCGCGTTTACAGTCCCACGCTTGTACCTGCCACGACAGGCGTTAAAAATATAATCATTGCCCCAACTGGAATTTGAACCCTCTACCAATTGTATTAATTAAAGCATAACACCATATAATCAATAGCTAGCTAAATTGAATCTACTAAATCTACGAACGTTCTCAAGTTACGTCCGAAGGAAAGGAAGGATAAATGTTGATGGCAACAATAAATAACGGTAATTCACCACCTGACGCTTTGATATATAACCTTTCCAATATAAACTTAGTGATAACAAATGATAACGATTTCTTAAAGGTTTTTTTATGAAAAAAGTTATTTTTATATAGTAGGTATATGTGGTAAGATATATCGTTTACGCCTGTAACGCCTGTCGTGGCGCAGAGGTACAAGCGTGCGACTGTAAACGCGACAGGTTGTGGGTTCGATTCCCACTCCAGGAAATGTTAGTATTTTCATTTTCTGGGTTTGGCAACAAGGCAAAGCGCGGCGTTGAGTTCCGCCACTCAACACGCAATGCCTCAATTCGGCGGAAAGTGGGGAACGGAATTGTTGAAAGAGAATGGAGTGTCTTAACACTAGGTTCTCTGGTTCTCTCTGCCTACTCTGCATACAGCGTGAAGTTAAGAAAAAAAAAAGGCAAGAAGTTACTTGACACTAGGTTCTTTGCCTTTATCTCGTTCTTGTTTCCTCTCGATATCGAGATACTAAGAAGGTGGAACTCAACGCTGTGCGTTGTTTTAACGACCAACTTAATAATAAAATCTTCTTTTTTTTAACTTCACGCTGTATCCCACATATAGCAGAGGGAACCTGAGAACCTAGTGTTAAGACACTCCGTTCTATTACAACAATTCCGTTCCCCACTTTCCGCCAAATTGAGGCATTGCGTGTTGAGTGGCGGAACTCAACGCTGCACGTTGTCTTAACGACCAACTTAAAATCTTAAAGGTCAAAATGATCAGTTAACTTTCATCTTAACTATATTTAATTACTTTCCATCTAAAATTGCTTCGCGTTTACAAATTTCTAATTAGTAGCTCTGAAATTGTTGTAATGAACAGACGTTTTAGGCTTTGAACGGCTTGTTAGCATTTAATTTTATTTGGACGTATATAAATTTTAACAAAAAAAAACGGGTTCAAGTAACATGCACAAAATATTACGAATAACTCAAAAACTACTTGTTCGATCTTAAGTATTTATTACAGGAAACCACATCAGAAACACTAGCTGTCATATGAAAAAGAATCACCAAAATTGGTTGAGCCAGTAAAAAATAATACGATTACACATACAAAAATACAGTCGCTCTTTTTGTAATCAGTTTAAAAATGAGTATTCTTTTCACGGTGTATTGTATTCAAGTCAAATCCTTTCATATATACCCATATTAGTTAGGATGCAAAAAATATGTTATCCGCCATCTTGTTGTGGCGGCCATTTATAATAATAGAAACGAACAAACAAACATGTTAGCCTCATCATACCAGTACATACATATATATAATATATATATATACATTTTTTTTTTCATTTTCTGCGTTTGGTAAGAAACCTGGGTTTCCTGGGTTGAGTTTCGCCACTCAGCACGCAATGCCTCAATCGGCGAAAAGTGAGGAACGGAGTGTCTTAACACTAGGTTCTCTCTGCCTAACCTGCTATATGCGGGATACAGCGTGAAGCTATGTATATATGTATGTTATCTCCGACTATCGTACTATGCGGTATAAAGCTTGAAGCTGCGAAATTACTAACTAAATAACTAACATTTAAATAAAAGATCTAGTATATAGAAATATATTCAAATAAAAGTACACATAATTACAAATAACTCAAACATTACTCGTCAATTCTTAAACTAAATATAAATGATACCATATCAAAAGCAGAAGCTATCACATACAAAAGAATCATCAAAATTTATTCATCCAATAAAAGGTCATTTTTTTTTTTTTTATGGATAACGGATGGCAAACGAGCAGAAGGACCACCTGATGGTAAGTGGATACCTTCGCCCATGAACATCTACAACACCAGAGATGTTGTAGATGCGTTGCCAACCTAGAGGATACAGATGGAAGAGGAGGACATTGTAGTATTCCGTTCTCGGAACCACCACATTTTGGGGAAAGGATGGGTGGGAATGGGAAAACCTGGCTTACATGCCATCGAACCGGAACACATCATAAGATATTTGGCGGTTCGTCTTTGACATGATAGTGGTCGCGAGCCAGACGGAGGACGAACCTCCTACCACCAAACAAAATCATGTGGTCATGCAGTAACACATATAAAAAATACAGTAGAATTTATCATGTTTTAGTCAAGTCGGTTTATAAAAGTTCTAACGAGAAAGCTCATCCAAACAACACTTAACATCGCATTAATAAAAACAAACCTCTACCGTTCTCTCCCAGTCTGTGTATTCGTTGACTATCGTGTAGAATATTTCACTCAAATGGTAAGTATATGAGTTTCTGACGTACGTCCTGAAATAAAAAGAGGAATTAATATGGCAGTAATAGAAATTATATGAATTTTATAATTTTTAACTTACTTTAAAAAAGGTACAAGCGCGCGACTGTAAACACGACTGTTTGTGGGTTCGATTCCCACTCCAGGAAATACTAGTATTTAGTAGTCATTTCCTGGGTTTGATAACAAGGCAAAGCGCGGCCTTGAATTCTGCCACTCAACACGCAATGCCTCAATGTGACGGAAAGTGGGGAACGGAATTGTTGTAAGAGAGTAGTAGTGTCTTAACACTAGGTTCTCAGGTTCCCTTTGCCTACCCTGCTATATGTGGGATACAGCGTGAAGTTAAAAGAAAAATAAAGGTGGGGGCTTTTAATGTGATTCCATTTTTTAGTTGCCTAGCTTTTTACTAGGTGAACTAATATCGATAATGTGCCAAAAGCAACTATTTCAAACTATATACACATATACAAAGAGTAGTTTTTTGAGAACAGGAACTTTTTTTTGGGGAACGGAATTGTTGAAAGAGAATGGAGTGTCTTAACACTAGGTTCCCTCTGCCTACCCTGCTATATGCGGGTTACAGCGTGAAGTTAAAAAAAAGAAAAGGAAGTTTTTTTAAAACATTTTATACATTTTAATAATTAAAATTTAAACGAAAAAGGAATCCGAATTAAAATAAGTACACTAAAGTGCAATTATTACGATAACTTAAAAACTACTTGTTCTGACAAGTTTTAAAGTCAAAGTCAAAGTCAAATAATTTTATTCAAAATAAGAAATTACAAGCTTCATTTTTTGAACGTCAAATAATTTACCACCAGTTCACTAAATTTAATGCCTCAGACCTGAGAAGAACCGGCGCAAGAAACTAAGCGGGACTATTTTTTTTTTTTTTTTTTATATTCGACAATGGTTTACAATTCTTTATTATTGGCAATGATACCTTTGAAACAGACTGGAGCGAGCATTTCACCAAGCGAGCATTAACCAAATTTCATTGGAACTACATCAAAAGCACTAGCTATCATAGACAAAGAAAAAGTCATCAAAAAAAGTCCAATAAATTATACATAATAAAACACAATCCAATTGAATCCATCTTTTTTGAAGTTAGTCAATAAAAAAATTGAAGAAACAGTACCATAAAACAAATATAATCATCAATTATATTTCACACGACAGCTCCCAACAGAAAACCGAATACAAGCCCTCCTGTTGTTCTATATACTAGCTTTATTGTGCAATAAACATTGAATTATGCGAAAAGGCAACCCTTAACACAACTTAAATAATAAATACGATAACAAAAAGAGATATTATTTTATACATCATAAAGAAATACTTGGGAATGAATTGAAGTTATTTTTTTAGTTTCACGCTGTATCCCGCATATAACAGGGTAGGCAGAGAGAATCTGAGCTACCGGGGTCCATGGAAGACTGGGATAGTTCCCGTGGCCACGGCTAGTGGTGGTTGAGGAGGAGCTTCGTGAAGTTTTAGTGGATAGTCGGTCCGCCTACCATCTGCCGGCTTAGGAGTCCCACATAACCTGTCCGAGTCCCTAACGGGTGGGTACCCGTAAAAGGGTTTCCTCACGAAGATAAAAAAAAAGAGGGAATCTGAGAACCTAGTGTTAAGAAACTCCGCTCCCCACTCTCCGTCGAATTGGGGCATTGCGAGCTGAGTGGGGGACTCAACGCCGCGCTCTGCCTTGTTTTCAAATCCAGGAAATTGAAAATACTAAACTTTCACATTTCCTGGAGTGGGAATCGAACCCACAACTTGTCGCGTTTACAGTCGCAAGCTTGTGCCTCTGCGCCATGACAGGCGTTAAATTATGGGAAAAGGTAACTCTTAACAAAACTTGAATAATAAACACGATAACAAAAAGAGATATAATTTATCTTAAAGAAATACTTGTGAATGAATTGAAGAATTTGTGAAAAGTGTCATGATATTCCGTTCTCCGCTTTTCGTCTGATTTCGAGACATTGCATGTTGAGTGGCGGAACTCAACGCTGCACACTATTTTATCCAATTGGACATACGAATATAGTTTAAGTATAATCATTTCTCTAGGTACAAATCGAATATTTTCCTCATGCGCCACGATAACCTTATTTTCATTCTACTAATATTATAAATGCAAAAGTTTGTGCCACTATATAGATGGACGATTGTTACCCTTTCACAAAAAAACACACTAGTGTTAGCATCTAAGGTAATTTAGTATTTGTTTTGACAGAAATTGTAAGTTAAGTAAGGTAGATGAAAAAAATCTAGGTTTTCTCAGCAGAACTGCCTTCGAAACCCGTGGTAGCGTCCGGTAGGACTGACAAGACTGACTTCTTTTTGTTATTTCACGTTTCGAAAGTGCTTGTGGTCGCTTTTGCAAAGCAAATTTTGTGTTTGATTTTCGATTTTATAGTGTGCCTGTAGGTATTAGAGAGAGGAGCTCGGGCAGTGATGAGCGTTTATGAATTTTAAAAAGATCTCTTAAACCTACACTTGGGCCTCCAGTCCCAGGAACTGCTCAGAGTTCCTTTTACGGGGATACAATATGTGTTAGGGAGTCTCTTCTATTAGTTGATTGTCAAATATTGGTTACTTGGTGATGTATGTATGTGAGAGTATAATGTGCAATGTAATAACAAGGCAAAGTGTGGCGTTGAGTTCCGCCACTCAGCACGCAATGCCTCAACTCGGCGGAAAATGGGGAACGGAGTGTCTTAACACTAGGTTTTCAAGTTTCTTCTACCTACCAAAAAAAGTATTTGCTTGCTAAGAGTTACAAGACTTTATATTACAAATATATCGAAAACTAATGGCGTTCGGTGACTTATACTAATAGTAGGTCAACTACGAGCATAATCGTGAAGCTTGTTTTATTTCTATGAAAATAATGAATTACATTTATTATATTCCATAAATGCAAAATTTTAGAATATTTAAATAATTTTTTTCATTTCAATTCATACCAGATATTGAGGCACCTATATCAATTACACGAAAAGCTACCAAACATTTTGTTTGCCCCTGCACTAGATGAAAAATCTATTTTCAATTTTATACTAACCTCAACATGCGGTCCCGTTTTTCCGGTTCAATACCATTCTGTATATCGTGAGCGGAAAATTTCCATAGAGCTTCGCACGTCACAACACCAAATAACAGATCGTATTTGTTTTGAAACAAACGTCGTCCACTATCACTTCTTTTTATGTGAAAATTATTTTGATTCATATTATTTAGTGGTCCAAAACTTGGGAAATCTGATGTAGAATGCATGGTTAGGAAATCCTTAGCAAAATCAGTTTTTATTACGACACCATCAACGGATGGTCCGAAGGCAGTCAAGAAATTTGGTGCTGATATGTCGAAAGATAGCAGTTCTTCTATGGATGCGTCTCTTAAGCAGTCAACTATGATTTCGTGGTCTTTTGCCAGGTCTTCTGGTATGGAACAGTTCATATGTTTTGCCAGTTTCAGTGAGTAGTAAACGGGATCGTCGACTATTGCCCAAGAACTTAACGCTGATCCGGATAGAAGTATGGCTCGGTGGAAAAGACCTGTGAAAAATATATTTATTATAGAACTAATAATTTCTGTAGTAAACTTGATTCTAAAGTATTTTTTTAGCTTCGCGTAGGTTGTGGCTTACTCTCTCTCTCTCTTTCCCACATAGATAGGTCGTTAGAAAGAACGCAACGTTAAGACGATTCGCTGTCCGCTTCCCATCCAACAAGATATTGCGTTTTGAGTAGCGGAACTCAACGCCGCATTTTGTCTTAGCAGCGCGAAGAAATTAAAAAAATAATGATTTCCTCGAGTTGGGATCGAACCCACAACGCTTACAATCACTTACTAAAACTAAAATTTAATAGTTGTGAGTTCGAATCCTACTTAAAGAAAAATTATATATTTAATAAGTTTTCCCCAGTCTAGATATACATAACAAGGCAATACGGCTAGTATATCTCAGAAAGTCTGCTTTTCTGCCTACTTTGATGCCTAAAAATGCCGTCCTGCTACATTTTGCTCATATATTGTACTTATTATTAGATCAAGTATTTTTACTCTAACAAGCATTTTCAATTTAAAATTACGAAAAAAACATAAAAGCGTATTCATATGAAAAGCTAAGTATTCTGACCTTTTAAGGCTTTAGTCAATGGTAATTTAATCTCCATACAATATGGTGTATAACATATTTAAAAATAAAAATTTTTACAGAGATAAAATATTTTTTTAACATGAAAGAGATGTCATTAGTTGTCGTTTTTGCCCGTTCAGTAGTGTGAACGGAGAGAATCAAGTGTTGAAACATTCCTTTTCCGCTTTCAGCCCAAATTTGAAATTTAAATTATATTTATAAGATGATAGAAATATCGTACGTGACCAGTAAATCTCTATTAAAAACTGTAATTATTACGAATAACTCAAAAACTGCTTATCAGAACTTAACTAAATTTAAATAGGAACACATTAAAAGTATTAGCTATCATGGCATTATAAAAAGGTATCATAACACAGTAAAAAGTTATGGGGTAACAAACAATGTAAACTTCATAACTGCCTTTTTTTGAAGTCGGATAAAAATATATAAGGTACCACTATCCTGGTAGAGCTTAAACTTTTAAAGTTCAAATCACACTTTGGGGAATATTTATTTATACACAGGTAGCTTCTGGCGTGACTGTACAAAGTGTAAAGTAGAATTTTGCTAAAAATTAATACTGTTAGTGCATTTGGGATGTTTGTTTTAAAGCACCATGTTCGTAGGTTTGATTCCCATATGGGAAATATATATATTTAGTAAAATATATACTACAGTGGCGAGGGGTGCAAATTTTAGTTAGGCAAGCCGGTAAATTAAAGAAAGCCGATATATATTTAGGGATGCCGGTAATTTTTAGGGAAGACGATATATTTAGAGAAACCGGTATAGGACGTCAAGGTATTTAGTAATTTCTTTTTAGGTCTATAAGATGTCAGAGCTTGTTTTTTTGCAATTTTATGCCCAATATTTAATATTTTCCTGAAGACCTTTTTTTTTGCTCCTCATATTTCTTACATTTTTTTTTGTTAGGCATGCCGATAGGAATCCAGTTGTACTGACGCCTCGCCACCGATACAATTATTTTATATGGCAAGACTACAAACGTGAAAAATTCTAAGATATAAAAAGGCCGAAGTATTAGGTTTTTATATAGGTAAAACTGATGTAAATATGTCCGACCAAAGACTTCAAGGTATAGGCTGTTAAGATTTTGTCGGCTTTGGATTATTTTTTATTTATTTATTTATTACGAATAATTAAAAAGAAATATCATGAAAATTTACCTGATTAAGAACATATGTTCAAACATCATTTCTAGCAAGCTACAAATATAACTTTAATGACTTCATTAGTACAACAGAATGCAGATAGACAAATAGGATAGAAAAATATCTATCCAACTATTATTTTAAAATTTATTTTCAAACGTAACACAAAACACACAACAGATCAAACATCACAACATTCCTATGCAAATTAAGCACTCAACTCCTAAATCAAAGAAAATTCACTAATTCAAATGGAGAAGATCAACTAAATCACGCCGTCTAATTAGTAAATTCAACAATGCTTTTGACAGGACGCTCAGTTCTTAGTTAAGAGCATTACACTCATATTTAGCTGCTTATTCATTTATAACAATACTGGAATATTGTGATGATGAGGCCTGTTGTAGTGTAGAGGCACAACAACAACAGGTTGTGGGTCTGATTCAAGCCAGGAAAGAAAACATATTCAATATTTAGTATTTTCATTTCCTTGTTCTGATTAACAAGGCAAAACGCGGCGTTGAGTTCCGCCACCAGCACGCAATGCCCTCACCCGGTAGAAACTGGGAAACGGAACGTTTAAAGGGAACTGGAGTGTTTTAACGCCAGGTTCTCAGATTCCATCTGGCTCACCTTACTACGTACTGATGGCAGCGTGAAGCTAAAAAAAAGAAAGACTCATAAAAATATCATACCTGGCATAACAGTAGTATATCATCAAGAATTAATACACGCGCCCTGATCCATGCCCCATTAGAGTTATATTAGTAGGGTCACCTCCAAACAAATGGCGTTCTGTTGTACTCCAATGTAATGCGGTTGCTGGTCCATCAGGCCGCAGTTTGCTACCGAGCCCCTCTTCATGAGGCTTAGCCTGCGCTTAGAAACCCGTGAAAGAATATTTGCTTAGTTTTATGTGTGTTAGTTTATTGGATATTTTTTTGAAACGGCACAATATTTTTAATAATATTTATGATATATATATTTTTTAACTTCTGTAAACCGCATATAGCCGGGTAGGTAGAGGGAATCAGAGAACTCTTAGTGTTAAGACACTCCATTCTCTTCAAACACCTGCTCCCCATTTTCTCAAGCCGATTTGAGGCATTGGTGCTTTGAGTGGCGGAACTCAACGCCGCGCTTTTGCCTAGTTACTAAACCCAAGAAATAAAATACTGCTTACAACCTGTCGCGTTTACAAACGCACGTTTCAGGCCTCTGCGCCACGACAGTATGCCATGATATAATCACACACAATTTAATTTTTATAAATTTGGTTAGGTAGAGAGAGGAGCGCACAGTGGAGGTGAACGTTAAAGCAATATCAAAGGGGCCCCTAAATCTACAATTCTGTTACAGAGCGAGGAAATGAAAATAATATTAAACATTATTTAGTATTTTCATTTCCTGGAGGGGAATCGAATCCACAACCCGTCAGGTTTACAATGAAAAAAACCCTTTACTAAATTATCAAGAGATTTTTGCTGTTATATCGCTATATTATAACTTAAGCCATACAAATAAAACTACAATGAGTATTTATAGTTAAACATTTCTTTAGAATTGGGGTTTATTAAATTAAATAAAATTTTATATATGAATCATTACATGGTATAATATAAACTTCTCAACATGACCGGTAAAGTTTTTCATCTGAATTCCCCAAAGGCTGAGCACTAAGGTCGGGGTGAAAATATTTCGTACTCTTACCATGTTCTAAGGTTACTACCAATATTATAAACGGAGAATTTGTTTGTCTGTATGTTTGTCCGTTTTTCATATTTTTTTGCTTTGATTGCAGCTGAGTATATCAATTTTAGGTGATAAGGCTGCGTCAAGCTTAACGCAGTACGTTGGTAGTCATGAAAAATGTTATACCAGGCTAGCTTTTTTAAGTAACCAAAAGAAAATTAAATAAAAATGTCATGTAAGTAATAAATCCAGAAATAAACTAATAAAGGTACAGATCACGTGTCCGTAATGATCTGAGGGAAATCCATAAAGAAAAGCTCTGCCTATTCTTGCTATATGCGGTACATACGTGAAGCTAAACAAAGATTGTAAATAAAAAATAGAACCGGAGTTTAATAAAATGCACCATAATGTACAACACATGAATAACTCAAAAACGCGTAAGATCTTAACTAAGTTTAAATGGTAAGTGACAGAACTAGCTATCATATATAAAAAATATAAAAAGATATAAAATGTATAAAAATATACGGTAATACACAGAGACACCTGTCGTGGCGCAGAGGGACAGCAAAAGTGACTGAAACGTGACGGTTTCGTGTTCGATTTGCCCAGGAAATGGAATTTTTCATTTCCTTGGCTTGGTAACAAGGCAAAGCGCGGCGTTGAGTTCCATCACTCAGCACGTAATGCCCCACCTGGCGGAAAGTGGTAACGGAGTGTCTTAATACAGATTCTCAGGTTCCTCAGCCTACCCTGTTATATGCGGAAACAAAGGAAGCTAAAAAAAAAAACTAGGAATCGAACCTACAACCAATCGCGCTTTCATAATCAGTGTCCCACTGTGCCATCGATGGTATTTTCTCTATTACAATAGGCAAATGTATTGTGTAAAATCGCAAATGAAATTGACTCCACCGAAGCCATTTAAGCCTACGAGAGCTCCTTTGATTTCGTTTACTCCATTATCGCAATGTACTAATGAAATTTGAAATTAGAGGATCGAATTTTCATTTGAACGATTATTTTTGATTTAGTTTTGTAAAATGATAGCATTGTAGTATAACTGAAACGTTAGGAAACGATGGTTATAAGTTCACCCTGCTCGAGGCTATCTATATATATATATATATATACGTGAAGCAAAAAACTTTGGATCCCTTTTTACGGAGATTACGCGGACGGAGGAGCATGAAACTCTTGGCACACTCCTATAGTTTATATAGAGAAGAGAGTGTAGAATGCCAATTTGTTTTAAATAATGCATAAAAAAGTATATTCAATTAATAAAATAAGTGTTACACATACCAAAGTGACATATACAATACTCAAGACAACGCGTTGTTAATGCGTCAACGTGGACACTAGTATTAATTAACATATAAAAGGAATAAAAAAAAATCATGTATGTGTTATAAAACGGAGGTTTTAGCACTAGGGCTCTCAATAACCCTGCTATGTGCGAGATACAGCGAAGATAATAAAACAACGGGTTACATTCCAGAAGTGCCTGCAGAAGTGAAAACTTGAATATTAACGTTGTGCGTTTATGGATATATATATAGAAAAATATCCCGCATATTAGTAGAGCAGGTAGAGGGAACCTAATTTTAAGACACTCCGTTCCCTACTCTTCGCCGGATTTTGAAGGCCGTGAACTCAACGCCGCTTTTTTGCCTTTTGTTACCCAACACAGGAAATGAAAAATTCCATTTCCCGGGAGTGGGAATCGATCCCCACAACCTGTCGTTTACAGTCGCACGTCCGCTTTGAACTAGGTACATATATAGATTATATAGAAAAGTGCAGAATACCAAATTCTCCTTTTTAAGTAATCCATAAAAAGTATATTAAATCCACAATGTATGTACGTATGTACTGTTAAAAATATATATATTATAGACACTAATTGTTGGGAACGAAATTGTTGAAAGAGAATGGAGTGTCTCCTTAACACTAGGTTCTCTGGTTCCCTCTGCAAAGTGTGAAGTTAAAATAAAAAAAAAGAAGTATGTCTCTTAAAATGGGTAAAATATGAAGAGCAAAGTGACCCATCACTGCTGTTTTTCTACCTCTCTCTGAAGATAAAAATGATTCTACCATATTATTAAAAATAATCATTAATGAAAAACAGACGCTTGCGTAATATAGACTTAATCCATTATAATGTAAAATATTTATATGACCTACATAACTTGAGTTACGTTAAGTATATTACTTATAGATATCATGACCAATAAAGAATATCATTTCTTTATATTAACTAGTGTCCCCGTTGGCGCGTTAACAGCGCGTTGTCTTTAGCATTGTATATGTCACTTTATATAAACGTGGATGTCAAGCCATGGTTGTGTGTGTAATATTTATTTTATTAATTTAATATACTTTTATGCATTATTTTAAAAAAGAATAGCATTCTGCACTCTTTCTCTATATAAACTATAAGTGTGCCAAGTTTCATGCTCTTCCGTCCGCGGAATTTTCGTAAAAAGAGGTACAAAGTTTTAGCTTCACGTATTTATATATAGATTAATTAAATGGAAATTTTATGCATTATTTAAAATAAAACGCCTGTCGTGGCGCAGAGGCACAAACGTGCGACTGTAAACGCGACAGGTTGTGGGTTTCGATTCCCACTCCAGGAAATGTAAAATTTAGTATTTTCATTTCTTAGGTTTGGTAACAAGGCAAAACGCGTCGTTGAGTTATGCCACTCAACACGCTATGCCTCAATTCGGCGAAAAGTGGGGAACGGAATTGTTGAAAGAGAACGGAGTGTCTTAACACTAGGTTCTCTGATTCCCTATGCCTACCCTGCTATATGCGGGATATTTTAATTTTCATAAAAGTTACAATTCTATTATTTACCACTATAATATATAATAACTAACACATGACATTCAAATGATCTTACGTCCACACATTTTCATCATAAGCTCTTATTTAACTTCTTTATTTATCTATTTGTTTCGGTCAAATTTAGTAATTGAAATTATACCCCCTTCCTATTGAGATAGGTTCCGATATTTGGAACACATCTTAAATTCTGAAGACAATACAATATAATATACACTGTAGTATTGTTAATCAAGATGGCCGACGCAACAAAATGGCGGATTTCATCATTTTGGACAATACATCCCATATATATTTTAATTTTATTTATAGAATACAATACACTACCAAAAACTATTGATTTAAATCAAAAAATGCTTTTAATAAATCATTAAATGTTTTATTAAAAGCATTTTCTTAATTCGTTTTTTATTATCATTTAAATAATTAACTCTTTAATAAAGAACGCCTGTCGTGGCGCAGAGGTACAAGCGTGCGACTGTAAACGCGATAGGTTGTGGGTTCGATTCCGACTCCAGGAAATGTAATTTTTCATTTCTTGGGTTTTGGTTGTTTTGGTTTTGGTAACAAGGCAAAGCGCGGCGTTGAGTTCCGCGGCGGAAATTACCGGCGACGGAAAGTAGAGAACGGAGTGTCTTAATACTAGGTTCCCTCTACCTAACCTACAGCTAGGGTACAGCGTGAAGCTATGTATGTATGTATGTATAAATAAAGAAAATTGACTTCGAAGAAATTTCACCAAAAAGTACAATTATTACCAATAAATGAAGTTAAATGGATAGTTTGGTTTATATTAGAAATACTAGTTATCTTTTAAATAACGAATCATTAAAATTAATTCACCCAGTAAAGAGTAACACAAAGGGATTATGAATAACTTCTTTTTTTTCAACTTCACGCTGTATCCCGCGTGTAGCGGGATAGGCAGAGGGAACCAGAGAACCTAGTGTTAAGACACTCCATTCTCTTTGAACAATTCCGTTCCCCACTTTCCGCCGAATTGAGGCATTGCGTGTTGGGTGGCAGAACTCAACGCCGCGTTTTGCCTTGTTACCAAACCCCAGAAATGAAAATACTAAATTTTACATTTCCTGGAGTGGGAATCGAACCCACAATCTGTCGCGTTTACAGTCGCACGCTTGTGCCTCTGCGCCACGACAGGCGATGAATAACTTATTTGAAATACAACCACATTAGGAGCACTAGCTAATAAAAAATGCAGTCAAATTAACCTCCTCATTATCGAAGTTGGTTAAGAACCAAAATTTATAGAATTTCTACTAGAAACGAAATACTTCATACTATTTATCTTATTACAAACAACATTGCCTTCAGTATAACCATCGGCCATCTCGTTTTACATTTGCTTTCCAATTTTATCCCATTTGCTAAGATTTTAACAAACCAACAAATACGATTTTAAAGAAAATGCACTAAAAAGCTAAATTATTACGAATAACTAAGAAACTACTATTCAGATCTTAACTAAATTCAAATGAGACAACACCAGAAGCACTAATTATCATAATAAACAAGAATCATCAAAAATGGTTCAGCAAAAAGTTATAGTTATACCCATAAAAACTACAGTTAAATGTATAACCTTCTTTTATCGAAATCGGTTGAAAAAGGTAGAAACGAAATATTTTATACTATTTATCTTATTACAGGCAACATTGAGTTCAGTAGA
The DNA here is from genome assembly GCA_033558755.1 of Philaethria dido. Taxonomy (NCBI): domain Eukaryota; kingdom Metazoa; phylum Arthropoda; class Insecta; order Lepidoptera; family Nymphalidae; genus Philaethria; species Philaethria dido. The sequence goes on along the minus strand of JAKGSA010001101.1, from coordinate 3,330 downwards.
ACCATCGGCCATCTCGTTTCACGGATAAGACACAGACAGGGCTATCTGAATCGTATTTAGCTTTATCAATACATTTGCTTTCCCGAATTTCATCTATTTGCATATATAAGGCTGAGTCACACACATTGCATCGAATTCCTTTCGAAAATTGTGAGAGAGAGGAAAACAGTAAATTTTAAAATGTGTATACGTTTATTAAGTTAAGAAGTACATTCATAATGTGAACAGCTGAATTTTATGATTTACTGTGATGAAATATATTTTATATATAAGATTATATTGATTACCCTTAGTAAGCCACTTTGTGGTGGCCAGGCACAAGCGATGGGAGACTGTAAACGCGACGGGTTGTGGGTTCAGGATTCCCACTGGAGTGGGAATCGTCCAGTCTTGGAGATAGAATTTTCATTTACTGGGGTTTCGAGAAGCCAGCGCAAGGGGCAAAGCGCGGCGTTGAGTTCCGCCACTCAGCGCGCATTAACACTCGATGGACGGTGGTAGAACGGTGTGTCTTAACGCTAGGTTCCTCTCTGCCTACCCTACTATATGTGGGATACAGCGTGAAGCTATGTAGCGTATATATGTTCGCATAGCAAAAACATGTTGGCCAGAAGCTAGTCAAGACACACGTTGTCCTCTTTCTGTTGTCTCGAACTGAGATATTGCATGTAAATATATAGGAGGTACGCATCGCGGTAGCTGTCTTTTCAGAGCAGGAGCGAAACGATCTCTCGTAAAGAAAGAAAACGTTTTTGGTGCATCTCTTGTCCTTACGATCAATACGGTAAGTACCGACTTCGGTAAAGAATCACAAAACTTCATTCTGTTCCATAATGATCAGGCTTTTTATTTGATTAGACTGAAAAACGAAAAGTTTTATAATAATTCAGGGTGCTACAATTCATTCACAAATCACTTTATTCAGAGTTTCAAAATTTAACAAGAGTGACATTAGATGACCACTTTTTATATCAATTTTAATGTAATGATTAAAAAAAGAAAAGAAAACTGACCTCAAATAAATGGCCATAAAAGTAAAAATTGCCACGAAATAACTCGTAAACTACTCATCAGATCTTGCTAAATATAAATGAGAACATCAAAGCACTAGCTATCATATAAAATGAACCATCAAAATTAAAACGTAAAAACTACAATCAGATAGAGAACCTCTTTTTTTCAAAGTCGATTTAAAGGGAACCGAAGTAATTTATCACTGGACGTGGGCGTAAAAAGCAAAGGATAACAAAACAAGTGTCCAATATACACAGAGGCTCACAAATAAAAGCCAGTGGAAATAGTACACATATGAGGGTTTTGATATCGGTAAAAAAAAAATACAATACCCACCATCTACCATCTCAGTACATTTTGCCATGAAATTTGATTGAAGTGGCAATTCTCAATATAACTTTATACTTTTGCTTTTAGCTTTGTTGATGTTGTGTTTGAATTTACTGTGGGTCATTTCTCCACTACAAAATAAACGGTTGAGAAATTTGTTTTGGCAAATATATGCTAAAATAGAATTTCAAATCTGTATTCCAACAGTATTAACCTCTTGGCTCTGTGTTGCATCCCAACACTGCTATCAACTGCTTTGACAGCTCCTGGGATTATTGACCACCACTTCAACTCGAACTAAATAATAAAAAAAAAAAAAAAAAAAAAAAAAAAAAAAAAAAAAAAAAAAAAAAAAAAAAAAAAAACATTGTGCTTCGTTCAGTTACGTATTGCTTACTTTGAAAAATAGGAAAAGGGAAATAATAAAATGGAGCATCACTAAATTTCATCTCTTTTAATATATGGTGTGAAATATATATCTAATGTGTAGTTTTTATAAAGGTATTCGTAGTTTTTTTTTTTAGTCCATTATTTATAGTCAAGGCGACTTCGTTTTGATAAAAGCAATAATTTTAAAAAAATACAACCGCCAAAAACCAGCCTGGAAACCAGAGGGAGAACCTAGTGTTAAGCACTCCATTCTCTTTTCTACAATTCCGTTCCCCACTTTCCATACGGGTGAGGCATTGCTTGTTGAGTGGCGGAACTCAACGCCGAGAAACTTGCCTTGTTACCAAACCCAAAAAGAAATGAAAATGCTGAATTTTTGCATTTCCTGGAGTGGGGAATCGAACCTGTCGCGTTTACAGTCGCGCTTGTACCTCTGCGATAGGCAGAAGAAGTACTAGAATTTTTGGGGATTGATGCACTAACTACTAGGTACTTTAGATAGAAAGTTAAAATTTGACAAAAATTTGACTTAGGTGAGGAAAGAAGGTAATTTCTCGAAATTCCTATAAGGAGCGATGAAAAAGAAATGGGATTTTGGTTTTACTGTCCAAGCAACTGAAGGCATGGAACACCAATGATATATAGCTAGTCACTTAGCTTTCAATTTTCGCGTATATTTTTTAATATAAAATAATGAACGACATATTATTATCATATGAGAAACGCCCCATGATTGCCTTAAAGGAAGTCTTCGCCTTTGCCAATATTTTACAATGTGTTCCAAGTCACGAATAATGAGTTGCTACGCCTCGTTGCCAGCAAATTATCTTAATTAGACCAATTTGGAATTTTATTGTTGGTTGCAAAAGTTATTTATTGTGAAACCGTAATTTGATGTTGAATGTTTACGTCAGCTGAATAATATATTAAATTAAATAATTAGAATTCATGGATACTGTGCTGTTATATAAAATGAATATAAAAGCAGCTTCACGCTTTATCCCGTAGTTAGTAGGTAGTTGGTACGTAGTGCTATAATACTCAGTTCAACCCTTTCCGCCCGACTTCGAGAGAGTTATTGCGTATTGAGTGGCGGAACTCAACCCCGTGCTATGTCAGATGAAAACATTTTTAACATAATCATTCTTTAGAGTAGCGATCGTATTCAAAATCACGTTTACAGCTAGTCGTTGATCCACTGCACCACGTTGACCTCTATGGATGGAGTTTTTATATTTGATATAAATATTATTAGAAATGTATGAGTTAGTGATATTTTTTTCGTGCATTTGCAAATATTTTATAGTTTCACGATGTTTCCTGCATATAGCAGAGGGAGACACAGAATTTAGTGCTAAGACACCTCGTTCTCTTTTAACATTTTCGTTCCTCTCTTTCCACCGAGTTGAGGCATTGCGTGCTCAACGCCGCGCTATGCCTTGTTACCAGAGTGAGGAAAAATATTTAATAACTTCAATTCCTGGAGTGGGAATCGAACCCAAAACCTGTGGCGTTAACAGTCGGATGGATGCTCGTGCCTCTGCATCACAACTGGCCTTATCAAAAACATTAACCAAAAAAAGTGAAAGTATTTTT
>JAKGSA010001100.1:70907-106985 GCA_033558755.1 Philaethria dido | reverse complement strand
AAAATAATGAAACTGGTAAAATGTCTAATAATGGGTAATTCAGAAAAAAATGCTTACATGCTATAAACTCTTGTCTTTTTTGTTCCTGTTAATTGATATTGGTTATATTTGATTCTTATGTGCACAATAATCTTGCATTAACTGTTTAAATAAAATTTTTGAAAGTAAATTTCGTGTTAAGACACTTTCTGCCCATTTAAGAGAAACTGGGAAAACTGAAACCGTAACTTAACGCTGCGTTTTATCAAACCATAATGAAAACAAAAATTGTTTCTAAACACACACAAGACCCCACGGATACAAATCGAACCCATAACCTACACTCTACTAAAATATGTATAACTTTAAACTAACATATATACCTAAGTACTTACACTGACTTACATTAATAGATTATAAGCGTTGGCATTTAAACAACAGAGCTGGAGTCATCGGGCAGAAAGTGTGTCATCTCACCCGAGTGAAGATGCAAGGTGATATTAAAGTCTACAAAGATGTTATAATCGTGGTATATTTATATAAAAACCATAATATTTATATAAAAATAAGTGCAGTGTTAAATTCCGCTTTTTTTTAGTATTGTACTAGTTTTTTTGGGTATTTTTTGTACTAGCTAAAATAAACCCTAATTATATTAAGTTATGTTTATATACATACATAACTTCACGCTGTATCCCGCATATAGCAGAGTAGGCAGAGGGCAACTAGTGTTAAGGCACTCCGTTCCTCACTTTCCGCCGAATTGAGGCATTGCGTGCTGAGTGGCGGAACTCAACGCCGCGCTTTGCCTTGTTACCAAACCCAGGAAATGAAAAATTGCATTTCCGGGAGTGGGAATCGAACCCACAACCTGTCGCGTTTACGGTCGCACGCTTATGACTCTGCGCCACGACAGGCGTTAAGTTATATTTAAGTTCCACAATAAGCATCTTGCTTGTCTGTCTCAACTGTCCGATCACTTGCTCATTGAGGCGACAGAAGATGCAATCAACCTGCCTAAACACATGCAAAACGTTATTTTTGCATTTAAATTTATTGAAACGAAGAAGAAAAATATGATTGAATCTTGACGTATTTAAAAGTAATAGCTTCGATTCTCACTCGTGAGAAATATATCAAAATTATTTTTGATTATTGTTCTGATCATATGATGAGTTCAATGTTATAGTCTGTAGAATATATTATGTTAAGGGACATACATACATAACTTCAAACTGTATCCCGCATATAGCAGGGTAGGCAGAGGGAACCTAGTGTTAAGACACTCCGTTCCCCACTTTCCATCGAATTATGTTAAGAGATATATATAAAAATAATAAAAATACTTATTAACTTAAACAAACAGTTTATTAATTAAATATTTTACAGCGTTAAGTTCCGCCACTCAACCAAATCTATAAACATGAAATATTTCAAATTTGGCCTGAAATATAATATCAAATCATGAACTGGCTGTCTTAACACTAGGTTCTTTCTGACAACCCTGCTATATGAAAAAAAGCAAGCTTTAAAAAACGTGAATATTTAAATATGAATCATGCTTTTAAAGGAAGTAGATATTCAATTTTACTTAAAAGCTCGTCTCTTTTCTATCGTATTATTAGTTACTACTTACTACCAAGTACTGTAATACTTTGCTGGAAATGCCTTATTTGCGTTAGCATCTCTTTTATTTTTACATTTGAAATAGTTATTTTATATGGAAAAGGAATATAGAGAGAATTTTTTAAAAAAAGTTTAGTATTTTCATTTAATGGGTTAGGTAACAAGGCAAAGCGCGGCGTTGAGTCCCGCCATTCAGCACGTAATGCCTCAATTCGGCGGAAAGTGGGGAACGGAGTGTATTGACACTAGATTCTCAGGTTCCCTCTGTAATAAAATATATTTATGGCCATCGTGGCGCAGTGTGACGGCGTCTAACTTTAAACGTTGTTCATATTTCCGCTTTAATAAGACAAAATGCGGCGTTGAGTGCCGCTAAATAAAAATAAACTGAAATTTTATCTTGTAAATTGAGAAATATCTTATAATTTTTGATTAACACTTTCCGAGATTTTCTCTATCAAATATTAGTATTCTTTAGCCATTAGTTTCACCTGTACCTTGTTAGTTAGTCACTCAGTAACGCAAACGCATTTTATATATATAGACGAAAAGCTAAGTTATATAAAACTCCAAATATCACCTAAAACAGCCTGCAAATAAATCACATCGTTCTAATCCAAAGTTTATGCGTGCGTTGAAGTATTAAGCTATGTGGCAACTCTACCAATTTATAATAAGTCTCGACTCCAAACGAACGAGGCGGACTATTTTTCACGTCTCCCTGTATAATAAAGTCAACACTTTTTAATTGAAGTCTGGTTTGATTTTTAGTTAAAATTTTAATTATTCTTACAACTTTTGTTCCTCGCATCGCAAAACGGGGTCATAGAGTACCTAGTGTTTAGACACTTAATTCGCCACATTCCGCCCGAATTTGAGAGATTGCCTATAAAAATATTTTGAATGTAATAATTTGAACCGGGTATCGAACCTATTACCAACTGCTACCTCAATAATGATGGTCTCTATAATTCGAGACATTGCGTTGTTAAATAGTTTAACTCAATGCCTCGCTTCATCTTACCAGAACGGTGAAATGGAAATAATTAAAATGTAGTCTCACTCCCGGTTGGGCATCGAATCCATAACCAATCGCGTCTAAAGGCAGCCATTCCACTGTGCAACGGTGGCCTCGCTATATGATAGCTCAACCAATTTGTAATAAGTAATGATAGATAGGTCTCAACTCCGAACGAACGAGGCCAACTATTTTTTACATCAACCGGTATAATAAATCGTCTATCTCCATGGTTTATCATGCAAAAAAGGGTACTCAAAACGTAGTGTTAAGACAATCCGATCAGGCCTTTTGGTCTGAATTTAAGATATTGCGCGTTAAGTAGAACAACCCAACGCAGTGCTTTGTCTTCCTAGAGCGGTGAAATAATTTAAATTAGAATCGGGAATCGAACCCATAACCCAACACGTTTACAGTCAGCTCACTACGCCATAACGGCCTTTCTATATGATAACTCAACCAATTTATAATAAGTAATGATAGATAGGTCTCAACTCCGAACGAACGAGGCCGACTATTTTTCACATCACCCTAGTATAATAAAGTCCACACTTTGAGAAAATAACTCACACACCCCCCAAGTTTATGATGGCAATTTTCAGGACGAATATTACTCGAGCTTCGTGATACGGTTTAATATTCTATGATGTTTTTAAAATATTTATTAAGTTCTTATTTTATGTGTGTGGAAGACGATTTCATTATTTCATTCATTTTTTGAGCTTTTTTGTGTAATAATATTTTTTTATTGCTGGTGTGTTATATTTTATGGACCTTTTGAATTTTAATTTAGGGTTTACTGCATAGCTGGGTTGACAAGGAGAACATTGTGTCAAGACACTCCGTTTTCCGTTTTCCGATCTAACTCGAGACATTGTGTGTTGATTTGCGGAATTCAACGCCGCGTTTTGTAATAGGTAATAAAAATAAATTATTTTTAGCATTGACTTATTTTTTTAATTGGCACGAAATATGGCACGAATTCGCGCTTGTTGGATTAATGTTAAACATTTATATATTTTCATTTAAGATTTAAATTCAAATTTGATTTAAAGGTAAATTACAATACAATATTTTTCTTACAAATCTTGTTTCTAACATCTATCTTTAACCTTTACTCGCATAAAATGACATTCAGAGAGAACCTAGAGTTACGACACTTCGTTTGCCACTTTCCGTCGTAATTGTATGTTAAGTGATAAAATTCAACGCCACGCTTTATCTAACCTGAACACACTTATGAAAATAATTTGTATATATATGTTCATTCCCCGAGTGGAAATCGAACCCACAATCAATCGTGATGACAGTCAGACGCTGTTCCACTGCGCCTCAATGCCTCTTGTGTACTTTAGTTTTTTTTAACTTCAAATAAAATGAACTAAAAAGTAAAATTATTACAAATAACTCATAAAATACTCGTCGATCTTAAATAAATTTAAATGGATCACATCATAAGCACTGGGCCATCACATCATCCAAATTACTTCACCCAGCAAACTATCATATATGTATGTATGTAATTATTTAAGCATATACATAGTCACGATGTATAAGCATATATATAGAGTATATATTATATATATATATATATATATATATATATGTGTATATGTATGTATGTGTGGATATATGTATATATATATGTATGTATGTGTATGTGTATATGTGTATATGTGTGTATGTATGTGTGTGTATATATATATATTTTTTTGCACTGTTTTCCGCCAACAAGATGTCTCACATAAGTACGCAATCAATAATGGTTGCCTGTAAGAGATCACTTTGGTGATAAGGCCGCCTTTGCTTACTACATGTTTGTCACTTTGCTACTCTTGGCGGGCTATGTGCACAAAGTACATTTATTATTATTATCATATATAAAAACAACGAATTCAAGATTTGAATAGAGTTTCTCCTTCTTTGAAGTCAGTTAAAAAGCCATCTGTGAAGCTGAGATATAGACAGTGAAAAATGCAAAATAAAAGCTCCATTTAGAACAAGCTCATTCAGTAAAGTATTTTCCTAAGAAAGGACTGAGTGAGGAAACCATACTTGTCTTGTCTCTTTGCAGATAGCATATTTTTTGTTATATTGAAAAATATTTAAAGAGTAACACCCGGCTCGTCTAACAGGCACACAAGCGTGCGACTGTAAAAGCGACAGGTTGTGGATTCACTTCACCCGTGAAATGAATTTAACATTTCCTATAACCCATATACCATAACACGGCAATGTTTTAAATTCAAGGGAAATGAAGAAACGGAGTAACTTAACACTAAATTCTTACTTACTTCTGCTTTGCGGAAAAAACGTGTAATAAATAGCAAATTGGTAAAAACCCGCTACATGCTTTATTTCTAATTCATTGGAGAATTGGAACTCAACGCCGTGACTTTGTCTTATTAGACAAAAACGGCGCACGTTAAATGAAAAAATAATTTGAACATAAGGAACATTATTAGAAACCGTATATAGATTTAAAGCAGGGAGATTTTCAACCCGCACCTATTAGAATCGGTCTAAGCGAACTGTCTGCTAAACCACGTTCTATCCAGCTGTCTAAATTCTTATACGCTTATTACAATCTACTTGTTATTAGCATTCGTGTAGAGGTTTTGAACAAATTCTGCTACCCAAAGACTATACCTCAAGCGAATCGAACCCACCACTGTCAATCCAATAATGGCCTTTTTTTTCTTCTTCTGTTAACTTTACAAAAGTATTTTTACATCGACAGCTAGAAAAGTGCAGTTTTCAAAATATTATCTTTCAATTATCGCTACCGTCTGTTTAATCAGCTGCTCGTAAGAAAACGAAAATAAAGCGCATCTTATATGACTGAAAACGTATTACAGTGTGAAAATTTAATGAATGATGCTTCAGTTCCACATGTTGAATTTTTGATAATATTTTTATAGAGGCACAAGCGTATTACTATAAACGCAACAGGTTGTGGATTCGATTCTCAAGCCAGAAATGAAAATATCAAATAATATTTAGTATTTTCTACTCTTCTGCTCTGGTAAACAGTTAAACAATAGCGCAATGCTTCAATTGACGGAAAATGGAGGAAGAAGGTTCCAACACTAGGTCTCAGGTTTCCTCGTTCTATCCTGCTATGTGGGGATATAGCATGAAGCTACAAAAATACTATTATATTGTAGCCTCAGGTGAGTTCGATTTTCATTCGGGGGATTGAAATATTGCAAGTTCTTCGTCCTGCCAAATAAAGCGCGACGGCGAGTGCCTCACCTCAACACTCACAATGTTTTGAATTCATGTAAAAAGTGGAGAATAGAGTGCCTTGACACTAAGTTCTGACTACCTGCTATGTGGAAAAAAGAATTAAGATGTATTTTTAAAATTTAGTTCATTATTCCATAAAGTTTATGCGCTGTATCAATGTGCTGTTAAGACTTGCCTGATTGCTTTTGCTTTTTGGGTTGAAATGTAGGAAATACAATAATATAGATTTACAAATAAATATCTGATATTATATATATATATATATATATATATATTGAGTGGTGTTGGAGTTCCGCTACTCAACACGCAATGCCTCAATTGTCGGAAAGTGTGGAACGGAATTGTTGAAAGAGAGAATGGAGTGTTTTTAACACTAGGTTATCAGGTCCCTCTACCTACTCCTGCTATATGTGGAATATAGCATGAAGATAAAAAAATATATATATTTCTTTAATTTTAAAGTTAAAATTCTTAATTTAATAATTATAATTTTAACAAGAAAAGAAAACTAAATTAGATTAAATCATACATCCTATATCAGCTTCCCTAAATATATGAATCGGAGGATGCAGAAACAACGTATGTATGTAGGATTTTCAAATTTTGCAGGAGGTGAGAAACAACACATATCTTACCTTTCTAAGCTAATTTAAATCGATTACGATTTTTTGCATTTTTGTGACTTACGTTGTTTCTGCACTCACCGTAAGATCTGATTTCACCCTTCTAAGCTAATATGTAAGGCTATATGGCTACACACAACACGTATACTCACATTCAACATCAACAATGATCCTCTTAGCCACAGAGTGGTGGTATGAAGGTTCGTCGCGATGCAGAGATACGCCTCATCTCAGTGTGTGGCTGATGCGCTGCAAGCTTAGCGTCGCCTCGTAGACTGTTACCGGAAACAAATATTTATTAAATATCTTTAGATGTTAATCGTTTTAACACCCGTCATGGCGCAGAGGCACAAGCAAGACTGTAAACGAGACAGGTTGTGGGTCTGATTCCCACTCCAGGAAATGTAAAATTAAGTATTTTCATTTATTGGGCTTAACAAGGCAAAGCGCGGCGTTGAGTTCCGCCACCAACACACAACACCAATTGGGGAAAAAGTGGGGAATTTGTGAGGGTTCCTCTGCCTACCCTGCCATATACTGGTTACAGCGTGAAGTTAAAAAAAAATGATTTTATATAAAAATAGTAATAAGTCATAGCGAAGTGACGGTGTCTAAATGTATGTTGTTGCATGGATCGAATCCCATGCGAGGGAATGATTATGTTATGTGAAGTTATTTTTATTTTTTATATCCATTTACTTAATTATTTTCATTTACTACTTTCAGCTCTTTCAGATGAAACGCAGCGTTAAGTTCCGCCACTCAGCACTCAATGCCTTGTATCGGCGAAAAGTGGAGAACGGAGTGTCTTAACACTAGGTTCTCAGATTGCCTCTACTCACCCTGCCATATGCGGATACAGCGTAGTTAAAAAAAAATAATGATTATACTTAAATTGTTCGCATTTTTCCGCTGTTGCACGGCGATGTGTATGTTCAGTTCCGCCTCTTTAACTCTGCAAATGTAAAAATTGGGCAGAAAGCACATTAAATTCTCTCATTAAGTTTTGCGTAAGATATTTTAATATATTTATATTCATACATAAATATAAGTTAAAAATTTAGACAGTTACACATTTCATGGCACAAGCTCTACAATATCCTCCGGGAATACCTAATTCGGCGTCACTGTCTTATTTACCCCATTCATTTACACCCAGACAATCCCTAAGGTGCTTTAGAAATGTTATGGTACTTCTATGAGCAAGTACTGGTTAAAGAGGTTAATATATTTTTTTTTTTATGGATAACGGATGGCAAACGAGCAGAAGGACCACCTGATGGTAAGTGGATACCTTCGTTTCATGAACATCTACAACACCAGAGATGTTGTAGATGCGTTGCCAACCTAGAGGATACAGATAGAAGAGGAGTCAATGGGCATTCCGTCTCGAGCCACCACATTTTGGGAAAGGATGGGTGGGAATGTGAAAAACCTGGTTTACATGCCATCGATCGAACCGAACACATCATAAGATAGTTTGGCGGTTCGTCTTTAGACATGATAGTGGTCGCGAGCCAGACGGAGGACGAACCTACCACCAAACAAAAAAAGGTTAATATGTTTATTACTTATTATAGTAGGCATAGAAAGATTCTAGTGTTATTTTGCTGAATGGCGAACTGAAAGCTGCGTTTTGTCTTAACAGAGTGGAGAAATTATGCAATAATTTAATATAATTACTTATCCGGAATAGAAATCGAACCGAATCTATGGGCCAGTTTTCTTTGAAGTTTAGTTACTATGATATATCATTCTTTTTACCTTCACGCTGTATCCCGCATATAAAGGTAGGCAGAGGGAACCAGAGAACCTAGTGTTAAGACACCTGTTCTTAATACCGTTAATCAGTTTTGATGATTCTTTTTTTTTTTTCAGAATGATTCTTAGATGGTAGTATTTGAATTTAATTAAAATTTGACAAGTATTATAGTTTTTGAGATTTTCGTAATGATGTATTTTTTTTTGTTATGGATTGCTAAGGAGTTTCTTCTCTTTTATTTAAAGTCGGTTTATTTTATGTTAAAATATTCATTCTGCAAGCATTTTGTATATCAAATATAACATGATATTTCTTTTTAAGTCATGCCATAAATAGATTAACATACATACATACGTAGTATTTAGCGTCTTCAGTATAATTGTTTGAAATATTATACCTCACACGCCATATAGTATTTCGACCACATGATGAATCGGCATCGATTAGTACAATATATTAATTATAGTCGCACTCAGAGACGTCAATTAATGGTTAACGTAACCAATTTTTAATTTTTAAGACTCTTGAATGAAATAGGCAAAGACAAATTAGGACACTCAGTTCTCGTATTGCGTGTCAAGTGAAGGAATTCAACGCCGCCTTTCATATTGATAGAGCAGAGAATGTAAATAATTTTAGTATAATCGTTCCCACGTGTGGGAATCGAACCCATATACAATAGCTATCGAACTGTGCGACTGTGTCCTAAAGCGAACTACCACGCTATGGGGGATAATGCATGAAGCTGTTCCATTATCTACTTCAGACGTTAATTTGTGTTGGGTGGTGGTAGAAGAAATGAAAATATTTATTTATTTTATTTTGTAACTTCACGCTGTATCCCGTATATAGCAGGGTAGGCAGAGGGAACCTGAGAATCTAGTATTAAAACACTCCGTTCTCTTTCAACAAATCCGTTCCCCACTTTACGCCAGATTGAGACATTGCGTGTTGAGTGGCGGAACTCAACGCCGCGCTTTGCCTTATTAAAATATTTATGTTTTATTTATTCAACAGCACGCTTTCTTTATCATAATAGGGTAAGTAGAGAGAAGCTAGTCTCAATACACACCGTTGTACTTCCTGCCCGAATTGGATACACTGCGTGATCATTGACGGGGCTTAACACCACGTCTCGTAAGAGCCGGTACATGAAAATAATTTAAATATAACCATCTCCCGAATGGGAATTGAATCCACAACTATCGTGCTTCCACGAGACACGATGGCTTAAAATATAACTAATAAATTTAAAAAGACTATACTTACTCTATAATTCATAATGTTCCACAATGTCTAGAAAATTTCTACAAAGCTAAAACTAACTGAAACTTTCAAGGAATTCACTTTAAAAATATTATAAAATCATTGAACAGTCATATGAATGTAAAATGTTTGGATTCGAATCTATTTGCTTTCATATTGAAGTTCTTAACCGATTTCAAATAAAGGAGGAATTTCTCAATTTCGCTGTTATTTACTATAAAACATGTCTACTGGGTGGACCAATTTTGATGATTATCATTTTAAATGATAGCTAGTGTTTCTGATGTGATTCTATTTAAATTTAGTTAATATCTGACGAGTAGTTTTTGGCTCAATTTGGTGGAAAGTGGGGAACGGAATTATTGTAAGAGAACGGAGTGTCTTAACACTATTTTCTCAGGTTCCCTCTGCCTATCCTGCTATATATGAAAAAAAAAAGAAATGAAAGTAGTTTTTGAGTTATTCGTAATAATTTTACTTTTTATTACATTTAATTTGAACTCGGTTTTCTTTTTTTGTTAAAATTTTAATTATTAAATTAAAATTTTAACTAAAATTTAATTCAAAATTTAAATTTAAGGGAGCAAGCCTAGATAACTAACAAATGAAAATTAAAGATATGTGTTCCGCTAATATTACGAATGCGAAAGTTTGTGACTATCGATGTCTGTTATTCTTTCACGCAAAACCTACTGAACGAATCTAGATGAAACTTTGCAATAAAATAACTAGTCAGAATAACACAAGCTGTAAATTATAAAAAAATCCTGTAATTTGGCGTTAAAATAACAATAAGTATCTTTTTTTTAACTTCACGCTGTATCCCGCATATAGCAGGGTAGGCAGAGGGACCCAGAGAACCTAGTGTTAAGACACTCCATTCTCTATTAACAATTCCGTTCCCCACAATAAGTATCTAGTTACAATATATTTAAAAATATCTACTAAAAGATACTAACCACGTGTTCGTAGTGATAAAATAACCATTAAAAAAAGGTAGAAGAACTTTTAACTGCACGTCTTAGAATTTTAATATCTCGCTGTTCAAGTTCTTATATGAAAATTTAAAATCTTTGTAAGAAAACCATTTTAAATGCCTAAGAATGCATTTCGTAAACCTGTAAGTATTGTCAGTTTATTTTTGTTTGCTTTTTTACCATTGCGTATCTACAGCATTTACGGGACTAGAGAGAAATTGATTTAAACTCTACAGTTTTCACTTTCCGCCTGAGTTGTTTTGAACTCGTGTGGTTTTTTGGAACGGAGAAATAAGCATAATGTTTAAATAGTTAGAAAGAACCTAATATCAAGTCACAATGTTTTCCATTTTCCACCCAAGATATTGCGTATCGAGTGGCGGAATTCAACGCCGCGCTTTCCTTAAAATTGAATTAAAATTATAACCATTTACTTTTCCATTCAGACTCTGTCCCGCTCTGCCTCTAGCCAGAATAACCTCACTCTTTTACTATTGATAATAATTAAGATTTAACACCTGTTGTGGCGCAGAGGCACAAGCGTGCGACTAAGTATTTTCATTTCCTGGGCTTGGTAACAAGGCAAAGCGCGGCGTTGAGTTCCGCCACTCAAAACATAATGCCTCAATTTGGCGGAAAGTGGAGAACAGATTTGTTGTAAGAGAACGGAGTGTCTTAACACTAGGTTCTCAGGTTCCCTCTGCCTACCCTGCTATATATGGGATAGAGCGTGAAGTTAAAAAAAAAAGAATTTTTTAACAAAAAATGAAAACAGACTGCAAAGAAAATGCAGTAAAATTATTACCAATGACTCAAAAACTAAACTTAATTAAATTTAAATATTACAGAGACACTAGCTATCATTTAAAACATAATCATCAAAATCGATTCACCCATTAAAAAGTTATTCCACACATTTCAAAACATACAGTAGAATTGATGACTATTTTGTAAAGTCGGTTAAAAATATCTAAGCACTTACGAATATTGACATAAATTAATGGTAAAATCACTTTACCATAATTAACATGGTAGGCGGAACCGAAGCCGAAGTCATAACGAAAATTATCGTTTCAAATGATTAATCTATATATAACATGAGTAATTAGCGAGTGAATATTAAACGATAATAGTGTCTTAGCAGAATGGGTGTACCAAATATTGCGGATATGCGGTAAGTAATGTGTTTGGAAGATGAACAAGACTTAGTGTAATATTAATAAGTAGGAGGTTGTGGTGCAGTGGGACATTGGTTGTAAGTGCGAGTGGTTGTGGGTTCGATTCTCATTCAGGGGAATGAATGAATTCAATCATTTTCACGTAGGTAAGATAAAGTAAGATGTTAAGTTCTTTCACATAACACGCAATGTTTCGAATTCAGGAGGAAAGTGCAGAACAGTATGTCTTGAAACTTATTTCTCTGTGACTACCCAGGTAAACCTGGTAAGCCTGAAGGTGGAAATAGAAGAAAAGAAGTTAGAAGTTACCACAGTTGATCGGGAAGTACTAGAAAATTACGCGCACCACAACCACGATTACCACGAGCTCTACCACGAAGCGAATACCTAAAACTATCAAGCCTCCTACGATGAGTCGAACATGTAGAGAGAATGAGAGATACACCGAAACCTTTTAGGAATGGTAAGCCGGATGGATGAACAAATTGAGGTAGACCAAATCTTGGATGGTTAGATAGAGATGAACTCGACTGAAAAAGTCAGTAGAGAAAATCCTGGAACAACCGTGCGTTTGATGATGAATTTTTGATTTCACGAAATCATAATTTCATGACATATTTACCACATAGCAAAACAAAATATGCAGGGTGAACCTAACCAATATATTCATATCTCTAATTTCTGACCGAATTCTTGACATTGTGTACTAAGTGGGGGAATTCGCTCTGCCATACTATACCAAATGAGAGTGTTAAAATAATTAAAATATAAGCCCTAATACCCCCTCTTGGGGATAAAATCAAAAACCATCGCTTTTACGGTTATGGCACGGATGTACATTTGGTGCAAAAATATTTAGACAAATTATAAAAATATTTTCAAAAACGCCTGACGTGGCGCAGAGGCACAACCGTGCGACTGTAATCGCGACTGGTTGTGAGTTCGATTCCCACTCCAGAAAATGGAATTTTTCATTTCCTGAGTTTGGTTATAAGGCAAATCGCAGCGTTGAGTTCCCCCACTTAGCACGCAATGCCTCAAATTCGGCGGAAAGTGGGGAACGGAGTGTCTTAACAGTGGGTACCCTCTGCCTACCCTGCTATATGCGGGATACAGCGTGAAGATGTGAAGATGTATGTATGTATGTATTTTCAAAATCATTGCAAAATCATCATTTTTAACAAAATAACCATCATTGCTACTAACATAATTTCCACACTAATATCAGATCTACAAAGTATGTCCCCGTTGGCCTAAATATATAGGGCAATTACAAAGCAACGTTGGCTTTGCATACCATTATTTATTTTAGAATTAGACGCTACATTTTCAAGCCATTAGCTCTAACCAAATAATCTAAATTATTTAAAGATTTAAATGGCTTATCGTATAATTGTATGGTTAGGTTAGTTTATATATTAAAACATATAGTTTTCACAAGTATACAACTGTAAACGCGACAGGTTGTGGGTTCGATTCCTACTCCAGGAAATGAGATATTTGTGATAATTAATAATATGAATTATCACAAATTTTAACTGGCTGACTTTATTTTCAAGGCAAAACACAATGCCTTATTTCGACGGAAAGTAGAGTAGACAGAAATATTCAGAGAAAGGAATGTATAGGTGAACTAGGTGAAGTTAAAAAAATGTAGCTTTTTTTCAGCTTTGAGTTTTCTTTTGCATTGCAGGGTAGTTAAAAATAACATAGTGTTAAGACACTCCCTTCTTATTGGACATATTATGAATTTGTTTGTGTAGACCAGAGAACCTAACACCTTGTTTTCTACTATTATCGAAGGAATGTCAAAAATCCTCATTTAGTACTCTTTTATACTTCCCAAGGAGCCTCAATACTTGAATTTTAGCTTCCTATGGCCAGTAGTTTCGCATCTGTCAGTCGCTCGGTAAAATAAGCATTTATTATTTTTTTCAGTTTTTATAACAATTTATATTATTAGGTACACGAAGTATATAATTTTATTTATGACTTTACATTAATCACTTTACAGTAGAAGCATAATTTATTTAATTTTTTCATTCACTTTATGAATGAGTTCAAACTCATCGATCTCTTTCCTGCGTGATATTAGTATATAGTAATTGCAAGTCAGTCGATTTATGAGAAAAAAGAATGCAGCTTTGTTATATAAATGTTTTATATAGAACCAGAGGCCGTAGTGGCGCAGTGTGTACCACTGAGTGTGTGCGTCTGATTGCAAATGTGTGTGGTTGTCGACTCGATTCCCTTTCCAGGAAATGAAAATTCTAAATAATATATAGTATTTTCATTTCCTAGGTCTGGTAACAAGTTGTGTCCCGCCACTCAGCACGCAATACCTGTACCGGTAGAAAGTGAGGAACCGAATTGTTGAAAGAGAACGGAGTGTCTTAGCTCTAGGTTCTCAGGTTCCTTTTGTCTACCCTGTTATATGCAGGATACAAAAAAAAAACATTAAGTTAAAAAAAAAATTTTTGCTCTGGTGACAAAGCGAAAATAGAGAACGGAGTGTTTTGACACTAAGTTCTCTCGTGTCACGTGTTTTTGTGCAAGTCACGGTTTTAGGTTTCAATGAGTTTAGATACGTGAATAATTTCTTTGGTAGTGAATAGATGAGATGCATGAATATTACCAAAAATAAATCAGTCAATTAAACACAGTTTTTATAAATTATAGCCTAGTATTAAGCTATATTAATGTAAAGTTTCAACTAGATCAGTTCAGTAGTTTTCGAAAGAAAGAGTAATAAGTGTTCATTCATCCATCCTCACAAACTTTCGCATTTGTTATATTAGCAGCATTTACGCTTAGTTAGCTTTTGAAAAGAAAAACCTGAGAGAAATGTGGGGGCTAATTGAATAAAGAAATAATTATATACAGAAATACTTTGAATAACTTTGTGTTCTAACCGACTTTATAAAAGGGAGAGTTCTCAATTCTTACTGAATTGTTGAAATTTGATGATTATTTTTTTATATGATAGCTAATGCTTTTGTTGTAGCCCTATTCAAATTTAGTTAATGTTTGTCAAGTAGTTTTTGAGTTATTCGTAATAATTATACTTTGTACATTTTATTTGAAGTCGGTTTAAATATTAAAATGAAAAAAAAAATCAGTTCCTCTGGTAATACTATTAGGTGAGAATAAGTTTTATAATAGCAGTGAGGAAAAATAACAACTTAAAATATGGCACACTCTACTTAGCTTACTAAGACATCAATAACATTTTATATGAATAATAAATAAATACTCTACGCTATATAAAAAGTACATATAAATACACATAAACATACAATATAAAATAAATATACATACACAAATATATATATATATATACTATATATATATTTGTATTTATATACTAAATATATATATATCTATATACTATATCTATATACTATATATATATACTTATCATCCATTAACACAAAATAAAACAAAATAGTCATATCATAAATAACCACAACATAATTTAAAAAAGCTCAATCAAAAACTTTTAATAGGAACGAAGGTATAAATGAAATTGTAAAACCGCCCAGTGAATAGGCTTTTTAAGCGTTCCAAGCGAAGTGGCAAAATGGAGTCAAACGCGGCATGCCTTAAATCGCAAACGCTTTCATCCATTCCGTACCAACTCTTTCCATTAACGCGCCCAATAAAAAACTGGTACAGTATTACAAACAAAGAATCAACAAGAAATGTTCTCTTTTATTCGCTCGTCTCTACAAAATCTTCATTGGGCGTGAACGATGTGTTTTTTAGTATTGATGTTCGTTTTAATTGATTTGTTGGATAGCTTTTTTGGGGTTTCATGCTTTTCTCTATCGGAGAGAATCTAGTGTTAAAACACTCCGTTCTGCCCAACTGCTTGCCTGCCTACTTTCTCCCCAAATTCTAGGCATTTCGGGTGACGAAACGCGGTGAGTGGCGAAACTTAACGTTGGACTGAAGAAGTGAATTTGCATATGATCCCCAAAGTGGGAATCGAATCAATAACAAGTCTCATTTCCATCTAGATGTTTTCTAACTGCGCTACCATAGGCTCTACTTTGATGAGCTTTTCTGTGGAGCGTTCAAAATTTAAACCATGTTTTTTTCCACATTGTAGATTAGTTAAGTGTTAAGATAGATCGTTCTTCACTTTCCACTCAGTTTAAAAATATTATATTAGTGTAAAAGGTGAACATTCATATATATTCTTTATTGCACTTTGTAAAAACAATTAATATAGTATAAACAATATTGTTGGCAAAGGTGGACTTATTTCTAATAGAAATTTCTTCCAGTCAACCTATGGGTATGAGAGCAAGAGTAAAACATTTGCAGGTGTAAAAATGCAAGAATCTATATACACACAAATATAAACATACATATACATATATAAATAAAATACATAATATAAATATAGATTCACATACACACATACATATATATAAATACACACATATATAAATATATATATTATATTCATTTTAATTTTATTAATAATTTTAATTTAGTATCCAATTGATTTAAGTTTAAAGTATTTTTTTAGTAAATTAATCTCGATATATAAACTTCTACAATTCAATGAACTACAAAATAGATGAATATTCTATTGCAAGTGACTCAACATATTAGCAATTCAGAAGGCTTATAACGTTCTCTGAAAATCTTATGTTCCCATGAAGTCTCATTGAAATTAATTTCAATTTTCAATTGTTCTAGTGTTTTAGGAATTGAAAATAATATCTAAATAGAAGTAGTCAGTTATTCAGTCACTAATCATTTTTTTGCCCACGTTTTTTTTTTTTAACTACACGCTGTAACCCGCATATAGCAGGGTAGGCAGAGGGAACCAGAGAACCTAGTGTTAAGACCATCCATTCTCTGTCAACAATTCCGTTCCCCACTTTCCGCAGGCTTTCGAGGCATTGTATGTTGAATGGCGGAACTCAACGCCGCGCTTTGCCTTGTTAACAAACCCAAGAAATGAAAATACGAAATTTTACATTTCTTGGAGTGGGAATCGAACCCACAACCTGTCGCGTTCACAGTCGCACGCTTGTGCCTCTGCGCCACGACAGGCGTTGCCTACTCTATCATATAATATATTTAATATAGAATGAAAAAATATGAGGAACGCAGTGTCTTAACATTAGGTTCTCAGGTTCCCTCTGCCTACCCTCCTATATGCGGGATACAGCGTGAAGTTAAAAAAAAATTATAAAAAATATTCACTGCAATATAAGCACAGTGAGATTTTATCGCCCTTAATACCTTAGTAAGCTTTTATAGTAAATGTGAATAGTAATATGAAACTAAATATACCATAAAGAATATTAAAGAGGATAACAGTAATTTATTTTTTAAGATCACTAACATTACTTTAGGTTCTCAATCTGTTCAGACACTTTGTCCTCGTAAAGTTTCCCTTCCCCATGTTCCGCCAAATTATTATTCCGGCGTTGTGAGCTGAGTGGCGGAACTCAACGCCGCGTTTTACCTTGTTAGATCGAGAAAATGAAAATACTATATAATTATTATACTGATATTTTCTTTATAAAAAAAATATAATAAAGAAACATGGAATAGTATTTTCTACCGCTTCTACTTATTTTTACAATTATAGTAATTATCCATTATGATTATTCTTTCTAGAAATTATTGTACTATACTATTACATTATAAAGACTACTATTTTCTACAAAAAATATATATATTTCCACTCGACATGCAATTAATATTCACCACTAATTTAAAAGCTTCATAATTTCCAACAATACGGATTTAGCATAAGCTTTGCAAACAAAAACATAATAAAAAAAAATCAGTTTGCCTTGCATATATGCCGCAGTTAAACGCGTTAACCGATCCTTTTTTGCCGTAAAGCCGATTAAAAAACGAACAATGGGTTTAACGTAGAGAATTGAAATGGAGAACAGTTTTGGACGCGTAATTAAAACATTGGGGTGACGATACGCGAATAATCATCGTGTGTATGACATTTGAGGGTAGAGGTCACTCAGTAGAGTACCTCTCACGTTAATTCCGACCAGAAAATCGTAATTCAATTAAAATTTATTTTAGGGATTTTTTTGGTATTTTCGTCAATTTTTTCTTGGCTTCACACATTTTCTCTATATTTTAGGGAAGGGGAAAAGTAATAAATGCTAACAGTCCATGCTCAAGTGCCTCACTTTGTATTACTAGAGAGAGGTATTGAAAATAATCAAATTAATTTTAATTTTTACTCCGAGTGGGGATCAAATTTACATACATCGTTTGAGAATATATAGCTAGTTTTTATGGCGTAGTGGGACAGAATGAAGAACGTAAATGCTGGTTTCTTCAATTTTCTTGTACGCATCTGAGCCTTCAACGTTTCGTGAACGCCTTGACAATGAGTTCAAGGAGAGTTGTGCGTACCGTGAAAAGCACGAAGGAATAGTAAATAAATTAGTATAAATGCCAGACTTTCCACCATCTGTTACCAACAAACACTACCATACTTTGGTCACATAGTTCAAAGACAGCTAGAAGACCACAAAAGACCTAGAGACTGACAGATTGAAGCCATCAAAGAGGTTACAGGAATCTCCATATCTTCACTTTAAGGCTTAAGAGGCTTAGAACGGACATGATCAGCAAAGAAAAAAACGACCAAGAGTTCCACTGCACCACGACAGCCTCATCTAATTTTGTCATATTAAATCCTTACTATGGTTTAAAATGGTTCAACCTAATTACTGTGTCAACAGCATTCTCATAGAAATTCAATTCTAACAGCAATTTGCCGGTAAGTCCCCTTTAAATGGAAAATATAATGAGAGTGGCTTCTATGCGTTTAGTTCTGTGCTAAGCAATATGCTTCAAAGAAACTATGTTGCAAATTTTGATATTTCATTTCGTACACGTTATTAAATTGTTTAAAAAGGAAATGGGTGTATAATTTTGGGAAATACCAATATGCTTATATTTTACTAAGAATAGCTGAAATGTAAAGGTTTTCTTTATTAATGAAAAAATTAAATGGTAGAGAATTACTAGATAAATTCTAAATATATGATATACATATGTATGTGCTCATTTCTCACACGAGGATTAAATATTTTATATATTATAGCCAAAAGCTTATGTAATAATTTTTCAGTGTAATTCACACACCTAGGATAAGAAAAATATTTTACAAATGTAAAATTTTCGACGTAAGCAACATTCGAATCCTACGTTCCTATGCGTAACATTCCTATCGAGCTACGACAAAATTGTTACAGTCTGTTACAACTTATTTTTATTGTTAACATCTCGCTCTGTAGGGAGATTTTTATAAATTCCCGCTATTCAAACATATTTCTAAGAATAATCGTTTGGCAGTAAAGAATGCTATGTATGATTATTTAAAATATTATTTACACTCTTAGAATAAGGAAAATGTTTTTTTTCTTAGAATAGTAGCTTCATGGAATAATCAGAGAGAACATAATATTAAGACACTCCATTCCAGAATTTTACGCCGTGATTTGTCTTACCAGAGCGGGAAATTAAAGTAAATTAATTTTAATTAATCTCCCGATTCCCCAGTTGGGATTCCACAATCAAACCCATAACCAACCACGTTTACAATCAGATATTGTCCCATTACACAACCACGGCATCTTTATCTCCTTCTCAATTTAAGCTACCTTAGATGTATAAAACATAAAATATATTTGCTTAAATACACGTTTTGCTGTAATTCTGATACTAAAAGTATTAATATTTCTACCTTTTTTTCTTCTATCCACAGAAATGGGCTGACCATCCTCTCGTCTCCACATGATCTTGGGTGTAGGGAATCCGTCAGCTTTGCACACCAGGCTTATGTTCTGGTTCTCTCGAACTGCGACCGCTGATTGTGTGCTCTCTTCGTCTAATATGTTTGGTGGTACTGGGAACAAACGAAATCATAAATATAATCAAAATTTTAAATAAAGAGTTTATTTAAATTTTTTATTGAATTTAGTTTAAATGAAAATCACAAAAGAAAATCAAATAATCAATTTTTACGTGAACGGAATTGTTGAAAGAGAATGGAGTGTCTTAACACTAGGTTCTCTGGTTCCCTCTGCCTACCCTGCTACATGCGGGATACAGCGTGAAGTTAAAAAAAAATCTTACGTTTTATAACTAAGGGTGTATTATTTTTTGGAATAATTTAACAAAGAAGAAGAAGCAGCTTCTCATTTTTTTTGGAGGTAGGTAATTAGAAAAGCTAGTGTCACAACACTCTGTTTTTTGCTAGACCAAATTACGTGTTAAGTAGGGAGTTTGAATGCCACGCTACATTTTACCCGAGGGATATGGTAACAATTTAAATATTACAAATCCTCTAAGTGGACATTCATCCCCGGACTATACAGGTACGATAGTACCTATAGGTTCTGACTATATAGGTAGAACTATATATTTGCTTTTTAAATATTTAAAAAAAAAGCTAGCTAAGCTAGCTGAATCTAGTAAAATATATTTTAAATACATATATATTTAGGCCACATTCTGTTTCAATCGCTTTAAGCCTCTATATCTCTATCGTCGCAGTTTGTTTCGACACTGCACCAAATTATTTTAGTAAATTAGTCATCAATATTCAGATTAAGCTCGCGAACTCTCCATCAATATTCAGTATTTTTATAAAGAGCGGTGTAAATAAAAAGGAAATTTTGTTTATTGGGTATTACAGTTTTACTATTGACTCTATTGTAGAGCAAATAGAGAATTTAAGTAGTTGTGGATTCGATTTCAACTTGTGAGATTTCTTTTTGTTTTTTTTTTCAGCTTAACGATTTATCCCGTATAGAAGATAAATCTGAGAGAACCTAGTGTCAAAACACTCTGTTCGGGGCTTCCCGGCCCGAATTTTCAAGCCTTATAATTATAGTTATATAATGTTATATTAAAAATAAGCATAAACCCATATTTGCTCTATCATCAATAGCTTCCACAGCGCACGCGATAATTATTTATGACAAATATTTTTACACTTTGGGTTATATTCTAGCATTTTTTAGGGATCTCTATTTTTTTGAATATAGATATGTCACTCAACAGCAGCTGCAGCCTTCTAATAGCGAAGAATTTTTGTAATTGGTCCTTTAGTTTTTGTGTGAAAACATTACAAAAACACAAATGTTTTATCTTCGTAATATTGGTATAGAGAATATGCTAATTATAAGAATCAGGATATAAAGAAACAATATATTTTTAAACGAAATAACAGTATATAGACAGGTATACATCTATACATAAGGTCACGGTACGGAATACATACAATACGGTCGTCCTGGCATACGATTAGGACATTAGGTTCATGCTATAAAAATATTGTATTGACATCAGATCCGGACACGTGTGCATATTTTCAAAATAATCTTGCATTGATAAATAAACAGATATAGGTGAAGCTAATATAAACGTACAAAAATGATACAAAATCGAGCTTCCACTGCAGATAAATTCCAATTTGATGCACCCAAGAACTATCTAGCAGCTAGTGTAAGAATTTGAAAATTTTAAAGTTGATAAAATCTTGCCTTTATTCCCTTTACATCGCTGCTTAAAGTTTTACGGATGAAAATCTCAAGAACTTTAAATTCCAGTGGGACGTGATATTTCAGCAGTTACTCTACAATCGTGCAAGTTTGCGGTACCGTAGATTTTTAAAGAATAGGTGAATTTAAAACGTGAGTACCCTTGTATACTTTGTACCTTTGAATGCTATACCAATTTGTAGAACTTTGTTTCAGAATTTTTACGTTTGTACAAAGTTTAGGTATGTTGAAGTTGGTAGTAATATTATCGTGTACAGGAAGTTGTAATTCTAAATAAATATAATATGTTTATAACGAACTGAACTGAGTTCAGTCCAGGTCTATAATTATGGATGCTTCAAACGTGCTAAATATATAAGGCTGTGTAGCTAATAAATTTATTTTGAATAACAAAGCAAGGTAATTAGAGAGAGTTAATAGTTTTAAAAAGCTTCATTCTCTACTTTCCAATGGAAATCAAGACATTGTGAGTTAAATGACGGAACTCAACGCTGAGTCTTGTCTTATTAGAGTGAACGAGCATGTAAAATCTAACTCACAACCATCACGTACAATCAGACGTTATGCCAATATCCAACAAAGGTCTCTAAAATAAACATTATTTCTCATCATTCTCATCATTCTCTATATTTTTTAAGATTAGGTAAAGAAACATAATAATTAAGAAAATAAGAGAAGAAACTCTTTAGCGATCCATGTATTCACTATGTGGGTGCCCATCGTGTTGTAGAGACAGGAATTTGGAGAGTGCCTGGAACCTACGACCTAAGTCTAGGTTCGAGGGGCCCCTTTAAAATGCGCATTAACGTTCACCTGCACTATCCACGCTCCTCTCTCTACCTAACCAAATTTAAAAAGATTTTTTTATAGATCTTTTAAAATTATTAGTCAAATTATTGTGTAATAATAAATAATAACGCAATAAACAAAATAAAATACTTTGAAGAACAATTTCAAATTTACAAAAACCACTAAATAAAACGAACACTTGTACCAACTTGAAGGAAATTGTGAACCATTTTGGAATCAAGAGGCATATTTCTCAAAGCATTTAACGAGAAAACTTAGGCGAGTTAATAAATAATTTACTAGAGTCCAATCGCTTGGCAACTTTTAGTACAACCAGATGTAAAGTATCAACGTGGTGCGGTTAAGAAGTGACAACGAAACCCCCGTTTTTATTTCCATTTAAAAGTTTTGTATAAAAGCTCGTATAAAAAGACTTAGCTGCCTCAAATGACTGGTTTGGGACCTACTCGTACGTTTTTGGAATACTCTTCTTTTGAATGACCGCAAAAGCTTAATGTTTAATATATTGCTCTATCATGGTTAATAATAAATGAAAATGTTCAGCGGGAAGAAATACGATTGCCTGAAAGCTGTTCCTTATATATTTTTTTACAGTTTTTCACTTTTTCACGGAAAATGAAGAGATAATCTGGTGTTATGACACTCCGTTCTCCATTTTTATTCGTATATAGAGATATTGCGTGAGTGAGAAAATTTAACGTTTTATTTTATCACAGTTGGGAAATATTTGTAGATAATCATTTCCCCAAGTGAAAATTGAACCCCCAACCATTGCCTATACAGTCACACTGTCATTGCGCTATGATAGATATTTCTAATCATCTATTTAATTGTACTAGTGTCCCCGTAAATGCGTTAATAACGTTGCGTAGTGACGTATATGTCACTTCATATAGAGATGGATGTCAAATCATGGTAATGTGTAACATTAATTTTATTAATTTAATATATTTTTATGCATTATTTTTAGAAAATATAATCATTATGCACTCCTTCTCTATATAAACTATAAGTGTGCCAAGTTTCACGCTCCTCCATCCACCTAATTCTCGTAAAAAGGGATCCAAATTTTTCCTTCACGTATTTATATATAAAACGTTTGAGTTACTGAGTGACTGCCAGACAACGTACAGGTCACTACTGGCCATAGAAAGCTGAAATTTGACATACAGGGTCCTTGGTAAGTGTAGGGGAGCACTAAGAAGAAGAAGAATTTCTCGAAATTTATACAAAAATTGCAAAAAATAGAATTTTAAGTTATATAATCCACAGAAACGAATTCGCGGGACTAAAATAGTTGTATAATATTCTGAGGAAAAAATAAAATTTAGTTTTTAAAAAAAAACATATTATAAATGAAATTATTGAAGCGTGCTTTGAATAAACACAATAATACTTTGTGTAAGCTCTTCGAGAAACAGTTTTTTTGTTTTATTATAATTTAATAAAAAATATAAAATCATCGTGACGTAGAATTAGTTACAACAATGGCTTCGAATAGAAGACTGACTTGGTAAAAATTCTATCCAAATGGTTGGATTACAGACGCGGTGTTGAGTTCCGCCTCGCATTATGCGTTGTCTTTGGTATTCACTATGTTTTGTTTTACCAGAGCGGGCCTTATTTATTTCAAGAATTTTTATTTATCTTTCCTGTATCAGATTACAATTGTACTAACAAAACTTTATATAAAAGTATCAATTTATTTCATGTAATATATACTTCTGGGAGTTTCACGCAAGGGCATTTTATGTAAGGTTTACTTTAGATATGTCTTTTCTGATATACATATCTTTAAATAGTACTAGATAAAGAGCCAAATATATTAAAGCTCATATGTATGTATGCCCTAGTATTAATATACTCCTCCCGAATTCGAACCATAACGTATAAAGAGATAGATCTCAACACCCCAGAATATATAAAAATATAATCTTAAAAGCTCACCTACAACCTGCAGATACCCGACTTGGCTAATCATCGGGTTAGTATTGACTTGGCACATGTAATACCCTCGGTCTTCTTGCTGCACTTGGCTAACATGGAGGAGCCAGGTCATAGCGTTGTCGTGTGACACACTGAACCTGGCCAGCCGAGTGATGACATGCCGATGGATTGTTAATATCATTTGTCTGTCTATGTGTATCCATGCTACCTGTGGAAGAAGAAAAGTATATGATTTTTTTTTATAATTTGACTGTTAAGTAGACCAGTGTCATTTTTTTAGATACAGGTTTTTTTTTAAATAGAATAGAAAGGCAGTCAGAAAGAACCTAGGGTTAAGACACTCTGTCCTTCAATTTATGCCCAAATTGGAGACATACATAGACATGGGTGTGAGTGGCGGAACTCAACGCCGCGGTATAAAACTGTGTTCTGTCCTCCCACAAGCGTTGTAAAAAGTAAAGTAATTAGGCACAAAACAAATATCTATATAAGATTTTTTTTTTCTTTTTTCACGCTGTATCCCGTAGGCTAGGCAGAGGGAACCAGAAAACCTAGTGTTAAGACTCTCTCTCTCCCGTTTTTCTCGTTCTCTTTTAATCTTTTTAATCTTTTTTTTCCGTTCCCCACTTTCCACAGAATCAAGGCATTGCGTGCTGAGTAGCGGATCTCAAAGATGCGCTTTGCCTTGTTACCAGAGCCGAGTTGTTACCGAGGAAATGAAAATAGTAATATTATTTTAATATTTTCATATCCTGGAGTGGGAATCGAACCCACAACCTGTCGCGTTTACAGTCTCACATTTGTGCCTCTTCGCCACGACGGGCCGTTATACAGAAATAAAATAATAATAATAAAAATAATTCTAAGTACTTTCTTCTGTTCCAAAATTAGATATACCTCAAATCAACTGGTCCTACCTACACTAGTACAAGTACACAAGCACTACTTTATAGGACAGCGAATTCAAGCTTTTTTCATGTAAAAAGAATTATAAATAAAAAATCATATTCTAAGACTTGATATTTGCAATTTCCTACGATGAGAAACATTTATTATATAAACGGTATCATATTAAATTACTTTATAGAAGTAATGAAAAATATATTTATTTTTGTACAATAATATTTACTTGTTAAACAAATTAAATGAAAATTATCTTACTTGTAGCTTAATTTCTATAAGAACAAGATATTTATGTATCTGATTATAATTTATTGATATATTACATTTCTATTCACTGTAAAAGAGAAACTAGTACCAAAATTCTCTATTATGGATAACGGATGGCATACGAGCAGCAGGACCACCTGATGGTAAGTGGTTTAACCTTCGTTTAACCTTCGTCCATGAACATCTACAATACCGAAGATGTAGATGCGTTGCCAACCTACAGAATACAGATGGAAGGGGAGGACAATGTAGTGGTCCGCTATCGGAACCATCACATTTTGCGGAAAGGATATGTGGGAAAGGGGAAAATCTGGCTTACATACCATCCAACCGGAACACATCGAAAATCTCTAAATTCAAGATATTGGGTGGCGACACTCTACATTGTGATTTACTTAACTAGAGTACAGAATTTTAGTTTTTTTTTATTTAATCATTCTGTCAAGTAAGGATCGAAAGACGTTGTCCCACTGCGTCACTATGGCTATATGGCCAATACAACGTAAAAATAAAAAATAAATATTTCTAATATTATTCATTAATATAACTAATGCATAGTTATTATATACTATAGTTATTCAGACAGAGTTTAGTGTTAAGACACTCTGTTTTCGGCTCTTCATCAAAATTCGAAACATTACACTGAGTTGCGTAACTCAACACCGCGCTTCATACTAAAGCGTATAATAATAGCGTATAATTATAATAATAGTAAAACTAAATTTATTAAAGTGAAATGAACCGAGCCACGGTAAATTTAGTTCTAACTCGATAGGAAATTGAATCTCAACCACATATTGTGCCCCATTAAGGCCTCTGGAAAACGTGTCTCTCGGCTTTATATATTGATAGTTGGTTATTTTAAATAATAGTTTTATTTGTCTCTATTTTATTAAAATCATCGCTTAATAGCAGCTTTCCGCCTTATTCCGGCATTGAGGGTAGTAGTAATAGATTTTTTTTTTTTAACTTCACGCTGTATCCCGCTTATAGCAGGCTAAGCAAAGGGAACCAGAGAACCTAGTGTTAAGACACTCCATTCTCTTTCAACAATTCCGTTCCCCACTTTCCGCCAAATTGAGGCATTGCTTGTTAAGTGACGGAACTCAACGCCGCGCTTTGCCTTGTTACCAAACCCAGGAAATGAAAATACTAACATTTCCTACAATTGGAATCGAACCCGCAACCTGTTGCGTATGCAGTCGCATGGTTGTGCCTCTGCACCACGACAGGCGTTGTATTTTTATTGTAAATTTTATTAAAATAATTATATTTTAAATTATTTTTAACTTAACGAGGTAATCACTTAATATAAATCAAACACATACCATATATTAAATGGAATTTGTTGAAAAGGGTAGGGCTTAAGTCCACGATAAAAAAATATGGCAGTATCGCCGATTCAACTAATGATAAATATCAAAAGCTTATCATTAACACCCCCTAGCTTAAATCCAATAAACTAACTTAACGCTTAAATTATATCCTCAACACAAACAACCAAACAATATCAACTCTACATAGAGTCGTAAATAGAAACAAACATTGAGATTTCAAAATCTCGAAACTGAAAGCTTTACACAAACATAGATACACTAGGAACATTAAGCTCAGAAACTAGCTTAAACTCAACTGAGCACGCATAGCTGTTTACTTTGACGAAGTCAGCCACGTTAAATTTATCCTAGACCGCGTATCGTGCCGCAGTGCGCACCAGTCAATAGGTTGCATATTTTATGAGTTCTCAACTTTACTCTACTTTAGAACTGTATACTGTATTACTGTACTGTATACTGTATTACTGTACTGTTTGTATGTGTTTATATACGGGAAATAGGTTAATCATGTTTGTTTTGCTTCCTTTGGAGGTAAGATGTGGATGGTAGAGCTTAATGCTTTATCTTTGTGTCATTGCGGTGTCTTTGTAGGTTGACGAAAAAAGTAGAGGCCTATGAGAAAATTAAGTATGTGGCCCAAAGTTTTTGCCAAAATATAATTTGACATCTGGAAATATTATTAATAATTGAAAATGTCAGTCTTTTATTTTGAGAAAAGAGTAGTGTTGAAGAAAATATGCTCATAATTCCATATTCTATAAGTATTATGAATACAATTTCATGGAAATGTATGGATGTATGTTACTCTTTTATGCAAAAATTACAAAACTAATTTACATGAAACTACATTGATATAGCTTATACATCATAATAACACATGAGTCACAATTTGTAAAGATTTAGTGTAATTTGTTATTTATAATTAAATATTAAACGAAAAAATATTGTTAACATCATAGGTATTCTCAGTTAAAAATCCATTTATTTTATTGTAGAACTTTACGCTGTGTCCCGCACGTAGCAGGTAGGCAGAGGAAACCTGATAACCTAGTGTTAAAACACACCATTCTATCAATATTTTCGTTCTCTACTTTCCGCTGAATTGACACACTACATCTTGAGTGACAGATCTTTCTGCCACGCTTTACCTTGTTACCACAGTTAGAAAACATTATTTATATATAAATTTTTATAAACATATAAAAAGATATCCTTCTAGTACTATGAAGGTAACTACGATGAACTATATATATAAAAAAACCAGACAAAATTCCATAAGTTCCTAATAAATTCCAAGCCTATTCAAAATTAATTTACTCCTGCCATCTCAAGTTGGTAGATCCAAAGCGGAAATTTTGGTATCAAACGAGATGAGTTATGACGTCAGGAAACAGTATTAATGGGTTCGCCGTCGATTATGGGGCCATTAGCATCACCTGGACCTTTAAATATTGAGTAAAGTCCCTTTATAGTTTTATTTATGAAGTATCCATCTGTTTTCTTTGTTATATTGTTATGATATATTGACTCTTGTGACTTATTTTTTATATATTTGCTTACAATAGTTGTTAGGTGAAAATCTTGTAAGAGAATAAGTAAATAATGCCTGTCGTGGAGTAGAAGTACGGGCGTGCGACTGTAAACATGACAGGTTGTAGATTTCCTTACTCCAGGAAGTGAAAAATTCTAAATAATATTTAATATTTTCATTTGCTAGATCTGGTGACAAGGCTAAACGCGGCGTTGAGTTCCACCACTCAGCACGCGGTGGATAGCGTCTTAATACTAGGTTCTCAGGTTTCCTCTGCCTACCCTGCTATATGCAGGATACAGAGTGAAGTTAAAAAAAAATGTTATGTTTGGACTGTACGTCTAAAGTTTAGGAAAATAACAGCTTCCCGCTTTATCTCGCATACAAATAAGCAGACATAAATCTTAAAACCACTCAGTTATAAACATAATAAGTAACTATTAACGAAAATCTATGACATCTTTATCTAACCAAACCGAGAAAACACGTATGTTCTAAATATAGCTATTTCAATTTAAAAAGGTTGTCACGGCACAGTGGCACAGCGTCTAACAGTACGCGCAATTGCTTGTAAATTCGATTTCCATTTAAGGAAATGAATATACTCGTATTTAATTTATTATCATACCTCCGCTCTGATAAGACAAAATGCGGCGTTGAGTTCCGTCACTTAAGACACAATCACTTGATTTTGGGTGGAAAGCGGCTGAGTGTCTTGACTCTACACTTTCTGACTACCATTTCTTGCTAAAATATAAAATAATAAGCTCTGTTAATACTGCATAGTTAGTTCTGAATAAATCTGTACGTCTTTGAATTTGAAAACTTAAATAGGAATTTTAAGAAAATTAAACATCTAGAGTGGTGTAAGAGAGGAATTTATAACTACTTATAAGAATTTGCATTTCAGTACGTTTCATTGAGGTAACTAAAATATTATCATTATGTAACTGTGCTGTCAGGAAGAAGTTTAAATTAGTTGACAATTCTGATGAGTTATGTACTCATCAGAATTGTCAACTATACTTTTGTAACTGACACACAATAAAGGAGGAAGTTCTCAATTTTACTATTTTTTTTTATATGCTACCGCATAATATTTAATGCATACACTGATTTTAATGATTTTGATATGATAACTAAATCTTCTGATGTGGTCCAATTTAAATTAAGATAAAAATCTGATAAGTATTTTTTTTTTGAGTTATTCGTAATAATTTAATTTGTTCGATATCGGCATTCTTTTTTTGTTTAAATCTTAATTCTAAAAATATTAATAAAATAACGCCTGTCGTGGCGCAAAGGCACAAATGTGCTACTGTAAACGCGACAATTTGTGGGTTCGATTTCCACTTCAGGAAATGCAATTTTTCATTTCTTTTTGGCGGGAAGTGGAACGAAGTGTCTTAACACTAGGTTCCCTTTGCTTACCCTGCTATATGCGGGATACAGGGTGAAGTTAAAAAAATAAAAAATAAATAAATGATAAAATATAAGCATATATATAAAATTTCCTCGCTCTACATATAGAAAGTGCAACATTAAATTACACATGTGGCACGCATTCATATTTAAAAGCGAAAAAATCTTAATATGAATGGATGGATGGATATTTCCAAAAAAGACTGAACTAATTTACATGAAACTTTACTGTCATATAGCTCATACACCAGAATGGTACAAAGGATACAATTTATAAAGACTTTGTGTGATTTGATCTTAATATATATAAATTTAAATGATTGAATACTAGTGTAAATTTTTCATTAGCAAAACGTAGGTGAAGTAAAGCGAAAGGTGTTTTCAGTATGCCGCATTCGTCTTTATAACGGAATTCATGTAATATGATATGATAATATGATATTTGGTTATAAATGTCTCCATTTTGCATATAACATATATCGTATTTTTATGTACTATACCTACATATATGATTTTTAAATTTTAATAAGGAGAGTGTTTTAAAATGCAGTTAATATAAAAAACAGACATCAATAAATTTTGTAAAACATTTTGGAAGACAAAAAAATTGAAACGCGTGAGTGTGGAGTAATGGTAAATTTCATTTAATTATATTCATATTTAATATACTTTCTTGTCTCTACTCTCTGTAAGACAAAACGTAACATTGAGTCCCATCACTTAACACACAATATTCAAATTTAGGCGAAAAATCAAGAACGGAGGGAGTGTCTAGACATCTTTCTGACTACCCTGCTATGCTGAAAAAATCGTGAAACTGAAATAAAATATTCTTCTATACTTCGTAATGCCTATGTATATTCACTACTCACGTAACAACCTATAATCATAACATCCCAACAAAGAACTTCAATTGTACTCACAAAACAAGCTCTATTATTTCGCCAAAGTTCATACATCATAAAATTAGTAGCCACCACATTTTATATGAAAAGTTTCTTCCATACATATGAGTACGCGTCTAATATAAACAAAGTTGAAATAATACCTAAGATAACGCGCGGTTTACTCGAAATTGTCGTTAAGTATGGGGAAGGGTGTAAAGAGGCTTAGTGGCTTTGAGAGACAAGTTTCGAGTTGGGATTCTTTCTGTTTGTTTTATATATTTGCAAGCTGATTAAGTGATTTGCTGGAACTTTTACTGAGTGTTTTCTGTATAGGTATGGGGTAATGGTAATGTTGTTAAAATGATGATGCTAGATCAAATATTCAATTGTGATAAGTCATGCATAGCTAAGTTATCAGAGAGAATCTGCTATCAAGGCTATTTTCTTCTATTTTCGCCTCAATTTTAAGAAGTTACAAGCTGTGTGGCGGAACTTAACGCCAGACTTTGTTTTATTAAATATTATATACATTTGAAATTGAGATAAACTTAATAATATCCTTTCAAGTGGGAATGGAACCTAAAACCCAGTCGAGTTTACAGTTAGATGCTGTGCCACTGCGCTATGATGTCCACAAATAAAAAAAATAGTATATATTTTTTTCATTTCTTATTTAAGTTCTTTCCCACGCTTTAAGAGATATATAGAAATAACCTGAAGTGACTCTACCTTGTCACTTAGTGTCCCGATATTGAGTAACGATATTAAAGTCGCACGTTATCGGACCATACTGGGATGACATGTTATTTTAAAAACTCCAGAAGCGCATTCTATTGATTGCAATCTTTTTATGTGATAAAAAGTTAGGTTACCCAATTTTTATAAATTTACGACTTTAAAAACCTGTAATTTTGTTTGCTTAGACTAATATGTTGTCTTATGACTTTGGGGTTTTATCAGATTTTTCCGCGTTTCTGTGAAATTTTGGGAAATACTCCCTAAATATAGAATCTGTCAGTCATTCAGTAACTGAATAGTTTTATGCACGTTGGTACTATAATATTATTAAAAAAAAAAACAGTTTCACGCTTATACTGCAATAGGGTAGTCTGAGACAGTCTAGTGTTAAGACAATCTGTTCTCCTCTTTCTGCCTAAACTCGAAACATTGCACGTTAAGTTGAGAAATTCAACACCACGTTTTGTTTTACTGAGTGAGAATCGAACCCACAACCAATTCTAATCAACAACCAACAACCTTAAATATTATTCTAACACAAATAAACGCATTACTATCAATTTTTTATATATATATTTTGTTAAAACTCAGATACAACTCGTATCTACAAGAATGCGCCATTTTCAATATTTGTATGCAGCCCGTTTAAGTTATTGAACATAAAGCAATTACGCGAGCCGTAGCTTTGTAAGTACCACGTTGGGCGCCAACGTTAACTGTAACTGTACGCTGTGTGCTGTATAGATGATATTATAAAAGAGATTGTTATGCTTTTTGATGGTAAACATTTTATTTTTACTAAAATTATTTTTATTTCCTCCCTCTAGTAAGACAAAGCGAAGCGGAGAGTGAGGAAAGTGAAGAAAGTGAAGAAAGAAAAAAAGTGAAGTATTGTAAGAATGACTGGTTGCGGGTTCGATTTCCACTAAGGTATTTAAATTATTTTATTTTTTTTGTATCAAGATACAAAGATCGGCAGTGACTTCCGCCACTATTCCTCTGGGAACGAAGCCGCAACGAATCGCGTTTACAATCGGACGCTGTAAATTAAATCATTATATTAAATAAAAATTAAATAAATATAATTAAATTTGCATAAATAGAATAAAAGGATTTTTTTTATTTAACAACGCCTAACTTAATATCTTAAGCTGACGTCTCATTTGGAAATGTTTGAGTTACTTAAGATAAGTTATATGTTAAGGCAGACTTTTTTGGACATATCTATGTGATAATTAAGATTTTACAAAAAAAGGAAAGAGACTTAAAAAAAGGAAAATTATTATGAATAACTCATGAACTACTCATCAGATCGTAACTTAAAAAGTTATGGAGTTAAAACATAAAAAAAATACAGTCGAATCAAGAAATTTTTTTTGACACTTGACATTGACACATATGAATGTATTTACAAATTTAACCACATCAGGAACACTAACTATAATATAAGAAAAATCATCATCATTAGTTCATCTAGTAAGTAAGTTAGTTACAACACCAGAAATGTTGTAGATGCGTCGCCGACCTTGTGTCCAGATGGGAGGGGGAGGAAATAATGTAGTGGCCGCGGCAGTTCGCCATAGGAACCACCACTTTCTGGGGAAAGGATGGGTAGGAATATGGAAAATCTTTTCGGGAGTCTCTTAATAAAAAAGTAGCTTCACACTTTATCCCTTAACGTAGTCATAATGAACCTAGTGTCAATACACTCCGTTCGCCACTATCGTCCTAATTTGAGACATTATATATTAATGGCGAAACTTAACGCCGTGCTATGTCTTGCAAGAGAATATTTGTAATATTTAATCTTAAACATTTAAAGTTACAGAAAATAAAAAAACTAGTGTTACTTTAATAAAGTAAAACTCTAATAATAAAAAGTCTAGCGATATTTTACTTCAATTTCTTATTCTATCCAAGATAACATTTCTTATTAAATATAAACACTTCATTTAGATAATATTTTTACCTTTTCGGTCAAGACAGTCAACGTGGGATAAGGCCTTCCTTCCTCCTCTTAAAATGTGGGGAAAGTAAAGAACGGAGTGTCCTAACACTGGGATCAATATACGTACACGCTAACTACATATCCAATCAAATTTGAAAAACCATACTATGTAATTACTCCTTAGTAATAATACACGTTAGAAATGAATTAAATAAATAAATTTAAATAATTAAAATCTTACAAAAAAAACTTCAGATAAAAGTAAAAATACGAATAACTCGAAAACTACTCGTCTAATCTTAACGAGATTTAAGT
This sequence comes from Philaethria dido, assembly GCA_033558755.1. Taxonomy (NCBI): domain Eukaryota; kingdom Metazoa; phylum Arthropoda; class Insecta; order Lepidoptera; family Nymphalidae; genus Philaethria; species Philaethria dido. Next base: position 73,630 of record JAKGSA010001100.1, on the reverse strand, counting down.
GGGACCATATCAGAAGCTATCATATAGAAAAAGAATCATAAATGTTTGTTCACCCAGTAAAAAGTTATACAATAACAGACATAAAAAAAACAGCCAAATAGAGGATTTCCATTTTTTGAAATCGGTTAAAAGTATGAGATTTGCAGTTTCATTTTTCAACTTAGAATTGATATTATTAAAATGATGTGAACTCTTTCGAAATGTCAAAACACTGCTTACTAAATGTCAGCAAGTCAATTGTCCGCCTCTGAAATACAATAGTTTCAGAGAAGCGCCTACAGGTTACTATAAATAAAAAACAATTATCATTTCTTATTATTGTTCATTAGAATTTCAATTAGAAATATGTGGCCTCCGGGAATTTGTGGGCCTCCAGACCGGTAGATGGTAGGCCGGCTCACGGTGCTCTTCCTCCACCGTCACTAGCCGCGAACACGAGAACACCCCACTCTTCTACGAACCCTGGCGACAGGAGCCTACAGGGTACATTGTGAGGTCAAAAGTGATGGGCCAGGTCCCACGGCAAGACTCCAGTCAAAACGCATGCCGTATCAACCTAATGGCTATCACTCTCGCGGCCGTAGCAGTACGGTAACGTTGTACTAATTCTGGGCGTCCGCCTATATTGGAGCACAGAACAGAGTCACCGAACGAATCACCACGCGATAAAACCGGCGGCTTATCGCACTCGGCCCTCGGCGTTTGGCAAAATGTGAGCCAAGGCCACCAAAATATCCAAGAGCTTCGGGATCAGTCAAAATAGCCCCGAAAGCTGCACTTACCGTCCAAAATATGTTCGAGGTAGCTCATGCTCCGCTCTATTACGCTTTACGTATATTAGTATATGCTGAGGAAATTAAGACCTGACCCAGTGTCAAGACACTCCATTCTCCATTTTCTGCTTAAATTCGAGAAATTACGTGTCAATGCAATAAACCCCGAAATATCTCTTTCTAGAATAGGCAAAAAAATATAATTTAAATATTATAATTATTCCCACAAGTGGAAATCGAACCTAAAACCACTCGCATTTACAGTCAAACTCAACCATATATTACTTATATTATTATATTACATGCTTTAGCAATTGGAGACCGAGTAAAGTGTATTTGATTAGGGTCACCGGTCCCAGTCCCACATGTGTTCATATTTATTTGTTTTATGAAATCTATTTCAAATGGCCCAGACGGTTCTGGCTTTTAGTACTTCAAGCTTTGTACTTGCATGATTTCTTATATTATCTATACTAATATTATTAAAAAAAATGAGGAAACATGGCGCAGTGGGACGCCGTCTAAATTTAAGTTTAGTCGTGAGTTCGATTCCCACTTAGGGGATTTTTTATATATTTTTTTATTTCTGTTCTATGGTAAGACAAAGCACAGTGTTGAGTTGTCCACATAACATGTAATGTATGTGTTTATGGTTTGCAGGATGAAGCTACACTTTTAAATCTCAAAGGACACTATCTAAAAATAATTAAGATTTTATTAAAAAAAAAGTTATAGAAAGAGGCACGGGGAGACCTTGGTTGACTTTCGAGAACTCTGTATCAATGATACTGGAGGAAGGTCTAGTAAATAGTTTGAGGACACCCTGGAGGGATACATGAAGAACAATGACTGTGGACGAGGCGAAAGAGGTATGCAGGGACGGCAGCGTTTGGCGCTCCGATCTCTTTGACTACCCCGCTAGGGAAAAGTAAAGCTAAGTTAGTTAGTAAGTTATAAAAGAGAAAACCGACTTCAAAGTAAACGCACTAGAAATCTATATGTAAATACATGAAGCAAAATTTTTGGATGTCTTTTTATGAAAATTACGCGGACGGAGGAGCATGAAACTTGGCACACTTATAGTTTATATAGAGAAGAAGTGCACAATGTTAATATTTTTTCTAAATAATGCATAAATAGTATATTATTTTGATAAAATAAATGTTACACACACTACCATGGTTTGACATTCATGCTTATATAAAGTGACATATACAAACATGAAGACAACGCGTTTTTATTGTCAACGGGAACAATAGTTATAATTATTACGAATAAATCAAAAACTAGTTCTCACATGACACACTAAAAGAAAATACATGCGTTTACACATAAAAAATACAGTCGCATCTATAGCCTCTGTTTTTAAAATCGGTTAAAGTTATCCCAAAAATCCTTGAGCATCAATAACAATGAAATTCCCAACGAACGTCAAAGTATAACCACTCGCTGTAAAGTCTTGCACCAAATTAGTAATTCATGAATTTGCTACGACTAATTATTTATTTCATTTTACGAGACCTATTATCGCGATACTGCCGCCCGTAAATACTTGAGCAGAAGTGGCTCGAATTTTAAAGTAATTTGATGGGCTTATGGTATTTTTTATTTTCTTTTATTTTTTATAGGGAAAGGGTTTATAAAAGTTGAATTAATATATATTACTCATTGACGCGTTAATAACGCGTTGTCTTTAGCAATGTATATGCCACTTTATATAAACATGGATGTCAAACCATAATAGTGTGTATAACATTTATTTTATCAAATTAATATACTTTTTATGCATTATTTAGAAAAAAATGTTAGCAGTTTACATTTCCTCGCTATAAACTATAAGTATGCCGAGTTTCATGCACCTCCGTCCACTTAATTTTCGTAAAAAGGGGTACAAAGTTTTTCTTCACGTATTAATATATAGATGTATTTCTTCTCACATATACTCCTTTA
>JAKGSA010001100.1:43154-70506 GCA_033558755.1 Philaethria dido | reverse complement strand
AGCTACCTTCCCCTTCTTTCTTACTTGATCAAATTTTTACCAGAAAACAGACGAATGACGTCATGGTACAGTTGTGAAGATTTTGTGTATAGATGATGGTTGTAGGTTCGATGTCTACTTAAGTGATTTTATGTATACTAGTGTCCCCGTTGACGCGTTAACAACGCGTTGTATTTAGTAATGTATATGTCACTTTGTAAAAACATGGATGTCAATCCATGGTAGTGTGTGTAACAGTTATTTTATTAATTAAATGTACTTTTTATGTATTATTTAAAAACAAGTATTAGCATTCTGCACTCCTTCTCTATATGAACTATAAGTGTGCCAAGTTTCATGCTCTTCCGTCCGCGTAATTTTCGTAAAAAGGATCCAAAGTTTTTGGCTTCACGTATTTTTATATAGATATATTGTATTAAAATTATTTTCGTTTTCCAGGGTAAGTCAAACAAAGGAAAGTTCCGGTACTTAAAAGAAAATGTCTCTAAAATATATAAAAAAATGGAAAACGAAGTGTTTTAACACTAGGTTCTTTCTGTTTGGTCTGCATTTTTGGGAGATGCTTAAACATAGATAAATAATATAAATGGTAATTAAGTATTGATATTGAGATTGCAAATGCGCAGTGAATCAGCTCCTAATTGAAAACACGATTGTTGTGGGCTCGATTCCCGCTCAGAAAATGAGTATATTAAAATTATTTTTTACATTTACCCAGTACTAGTATGACAAAGCGACGGATTTAGTTCCTAGCGGAACTCATCATCATCATCATCATCTTCATCACCGCATTATATATTTCATTTGTGAACTTGGAGAACGAAGTGTTAAGACACTCCGTTCTCCACTAGGCTTTCTCTGCCTACTTTGCTAAGCTGTCATATAAATACATAACATAATAACATCACGACTGGTACCGCTTGTCAGGTTACAACGATTACATATGGCGTTCTATTGGGCTAATGTATGCTGAATACGTTGTTGGAATAATAATTTACTTAAATGTTTTGTAATTTTTATTAAAAAATCATTTTTTCATTACTGGGGTAATTGTAAATGTTCGTAATACACTACTGAACTTAATATTAGTTGTTTCATTATCCGAAATGTATGATTGACAATTAACAATTATATATTCTTTATTGCACTTAAAAATACATTAGAAAAGATAAATATATTTAGTTTACAAAGGTGGACTTATCCCTGAGAGAGATCTCTTCCAGTCAACCTGTGGAGGTGGATGAGTATGTTATATGCGGGGTCAAAGTACAAAAAAATAGGAAAAAAAGAAACAAAATAGACATACAATAGAATATATGTAAACATAACCTTTAACATTCTAAAACTTAAACTTTTACAATGTTTTTTCATTGGTTAAGGTGCATTATTGTTTTATCGATTTCAAAGTTTTTGATTATCTTTGGACCCCACACTAGGAGACCTGTATCGTGGGGTCCGAGACTTATAAATATTGAAACTTAATTATTAGATATCAGTCTCTTTTGCCAAACGTTTGTTCTTAGAAATAATATTTAGGTAGGAGAAATTTGTTGCATTTCTCTACAGAAATGCTAACAAAAATAAGCTGTAATAAGTGTTTAAGACGATAATGATTTCTTCGTTGCCCGCACGCTCCTTATAAATAGGCATATTAACCCCACTAGTACCAGTCCAGTAAGACACCCATATTCATTAATTTCCGGTATTGGATCTGTTTCCGTTACTGAGTCATAGATAGCGACACTGTGATATCATCAAGATTATCCTTCACACCGACATATATATGTTTGATTAAATCGCTTTTTTGTATACAACATTTCAAAAATGAATATAAGAAATTCTCACCAATTCTAATCATCCGAACTTATGACCACAGTTCGTTACGCTACACGATTGGTACGGTACAGCTTTGGTGAATAAACAGCGTGTCAAAATTCAACCCGCCGTAATTAAACAAGGGTTGCCTCTGGATAGGGTAGAGGGGGATGATACACACTCGTCCGAGCAATTTTTCGGTGTGAGTTTCAAATTGGGTGTTGTAATTTGTTATGGAACGTTATTTATATTTATTTTTTAATTATGGAGAAAGAAAGTTAGTAATATATGTAGAGAAGTGGGAAAATTGAGTACTAAGTCCATCTAGACGCCTGTCGTGGCGCAGAGGCAAAGGCATGCGACTGTAAACGCGATAGTTGTGGGTTTGATTCCCACTCCAGGAAATGTAAAGTTTATTATTTTCATTTCCTGGGTTTTGGTAACAATTTCTGCCACTCAGCACGCAATGCCTCAATTCGGCGGAAAGTGGGGAACGTCGTGTCTTAACACTCGGTTCCCTCTGCCTACCCTGCTATATGCGGGATACAGCGTGAAGCTATGGTTATCTTGAATTTTTTTCCGTTTTTTCGCTCTGGTAAGACAAAAGGCGGCGTTGAATTCCGCCACTTGAGACGCAATATGTTGAATTCGCACTGAAACCTGTGAATGGAGCGTCTTGACACTAGGTTCATTCTGCCTACTATATTTTGCGGGATAAAGCGTGAAGCTACCTAATTTCCAATTATTTTTGACATTGTTAATAATATTTATTTGAATAAACAACCTTGAATATTTTTACAAATAAAACGCCTATCAAAATTCCGTTCAATATGCTATTGAAATATTTCAAATTCCACCAATCAAATGTTCCCCGTTTGATGAACTGAACGTAATATAAGGATTTTAATTACACAAATTTTACTTAAAACGCAATAAACATATTCATTAACCGCTCTGGTAAGGCAAACTGCGGCGTTGAGTTCCGCTTCTCAAAATGCAATGTTACAAAATTGGACAGAAAGCGTCTAACGGAAGGTTTTGTGACTAGACTTCCTGTCCTGGCAAATAGCTTGAAATTGTTCTTTATATTTTATTATACTACTTTACTTTATTGATGGAAAACTTATGAAATATTTGACTATAATATATTACGGTAGTGGGTTTGATTCCAATTAAAGTATTTAGTGAAAACATTTACACAAAAAAAATATATTTACGCCATTCGAGACAAGAAAATTGAGTGTCATCACTACGTGAGCTTACGTTCTCTTTGTATCCTATCAAATATTTAAGTTGACTTGAATGAAATAAAAATATATTAATTTAATAAAGGCTTAAACGTGTGAAAATGTTAACTTTAAATAATAAAGACCTTTTATTGCGAGCAAAAAATCAAAGAGCGCCGAATGTAAGTTTAATTCACCCTTTGTGCGGTTTTCGATTCCCCTTGAATATTTCGACCGCCTCCTTTTGTTTAAAGTAAATTAAAAAGTCAATTGCAGAACCGCAATATTGATTGCTTTTGTTATAAAAACCTAATAATAATATAAATACGAAATCGTTAGAATGTATGTTTGTAAGTCTATCACATAAAAGCTATTGAACGGATCTATATAGAATTTTAGAGTAGCTTCATTTTTACGCTTTAGTAGGGTAATCAAAGAGAACCTAGTGGCGAGACACTCCGTTCGTTGCTTTCCATCTGATTTCGTAACTCTGTGTATTAAAAAGTGGGTAGCGAAATTGTTATGAGAACGCAGTGTCTTAACACTAGGTTCTCAGGTTCCCTCTGCCTACCCCGCTATATTTAGGCACACAGCGTGAAGTTATGTATGTATGTAAAAGTTTAGTATATAATAAGAGAAAAGAAGTCGTAACATAGAGATGCGTGTAACTTAACATCGCGTTCTCTCTACCTACCTACATATAGGAGATACATAATTTTTCAATAAAAATTACATTTATAACGAATAACTCAAAAAGTACACTCTACACATCCGATCTTAACTAGATTAAAATGGAACCAAATCAGAAGCACTAATAATCAAAATTCGTTTACCTAATAAAAAAATATGTGGTAAAACATATAAAAATGCATTCCATATCACATAATATCAAGACATTTAGTTCGCAGCCCGAATTCTAGACATTACATGTTCCCTAGCGTAACTAAACTCCGCGTTTTATCCTACCAGTATATATTAATACAAGTTACACAAATTATAACAGTAAGATAAGCTTAGAATCTGTAATTATTATCTAAACGACAACAGAGAGCCGCCTCATGAATAATTTAATTGGCATGCAGTCCGGCGCGGCGCGGGGTTAACTGGCGGTATACATCACCCCGTCCTGGACAAAGTGTGCTGAAAATATATTAATATATTGCTCTTTTCTATGTTATTATGTATTTTTAACTTATTTTTGTATATATATTTGTTTTAGAGATAGTCGCGGTACAGTGTTGTATTGTAAATACGATGGGTTCGATTTGTTTGGAGTAGTATTTTGAGACATTAGTCAAAGTGCGGCGTTGAGTTGCGTTACTCTTTCACTCAAATATTGGGAAAGTAAAGAAAAAAGTATTTTAACTATAGTTATCTACGCTTATTCTGTTTCTTAAAAGTACTGAGACTATCATGGTATAGTTGTTACATGTGTATTCTATAGTAACGGTCAATTTTTTTTTCATTATTTATTATATTATATATTCATGAATAATATTGACTCTTTGCACTTTTTCTCCATATAAAATTAAAATATATCAAATTTAATATTCCTCCGTCGGCAAAATTTTCAAAAAAAGGACTAAAATAATTAATATATAGATTTTTTAACTAAGATCTTTAAAATAAAAGAAAACCGACTTTAAATAAAATGCAATATTATTACGAATAACTCAAAAACTATATGGCACCACATCAGAATCACTAGCTATCATAAGAAAATAGAAACATCCAAATAGGTTCACCTAGTAGAAAGTTATGCGTACACTTAAAAAAATACAATCGAATTGTTAACCTCTTCTTTTCTGTCGGTTTAACAAATTCATTAAAACTCAATTAAAATAAAAATATATGAATGACAAAATATATAAAATATATGTAATATATAAGGGTTGAAAATTTAATATATAATTCGTTACGCGTACAAATTAGCTGATAATTAATTAAAAGACGTTAATTTGCTTTTGAAAAGGTTGCGATGCGCCTTTTGGGACCGTTTGAGAATATTTTGTGAATATCGTTGACCTGGTCTTGCTGTTCGTTATTTATTCATTTAATATTAATATTGAATGAGACGAAGATAATATGCGGTGTTGAGTTCCGCTGCTTAACGTGTAATGTCTTAATTTTGGATGGAAAGTAGAGAACGGAGTGTCTTTACGCTAGATTATCTCTGGTATGTGGGGAACGGAGTTGTTGTTTGAGAACGGAGTGTCTTAACACTAGGTTCTCAGGTTCCCCCTGCCTGCTATATGCGAGATAAGTTAAAATAAAAAAAAAAGCAAAGAGATTTTAGGACACTTTTCACCTCCTTCTGTCAGAATTCTTTTTGTCGATTAACGTAACTGAACACCGTGTTTAAAAATAAAAATAGGAAAATTATATAATAAATAAAACCAGTATATACATTCCTCTCAGTTCCACCACCAGACAATCAATAAAAACTCAACTCAGACACGGTTAAACATAACCACAAAGCAACCGTTTCAGTCGATCTTCAACCAATTGCCGTGAAGTACCGCCCCGCGGGAAATCTTCTCCTACGACGAAATGCTATTTTGAAACCTGAAAAAACCCTTTGAACGTATTCGTGGCGAAGCAATTAGTATGAGTATTTGTGACCGGTTTACAGAGAGAAAGAAAGATACAGAGAGAAAATTGATGTTTAAAATGAAACATTAGATTTGAATGACCGTTTACTGTTTTCATGATAAAAAGTTATTATTTATTTTTTCTTATTATTTTATAGTATTAATCACACACACTTATGAATCGAAAAACATTTTTTTAGAAAGATCAAAATTTTGTACGCAGCTGGATTCGAACCTGCGCCCTTTGGAAGCCGGCCAACAATTATTTTTTCTTTATAATTACGCAATCGCGGCGTTCGGCTCCGCCATTTATCACGCAATGCCTCAATTCAGCGGGAAGTGGGGAACAGAAGTGTCTTAACTCTAGGTTCTCTGATTCCCTCTGCCTACCCTGCTATGTGCGGGATACAGCGTGAAGTTAAATTATGTTATAATTACCGCACGGAAGAGGTATTGAGAATCTGGTGTAGACATATCGAATCGAACCAACGACCATCAACTCTACATTCAAGTGTTTTACAATTACGTCATGAAGGCAAAAAGAGTGGCAGTGGATTTCTAAATTTAACATGAATGAAAAGCGGAGAGCAGAGTGACTTCATACTATGTTCTAACCGTCTACCGTTCCCTTCCCTTCTATATGAGAAAAAGTGAATATTAAGAACAAAATTTTAGCCTTTTAATAAATGTAAGGTATGCAAAATTTCTTTTTAATTCAGTTTTCGCGTATTGATGGTCATAGTCATACAAAATCCCATCGTATTCTCACCGTAGCTCCGATATGAGTGAACAAATCAACAATCAACGACGCTAGTCTAATAACTGGATCTCGGCTACCTAGATAGATTATTTGAGTGTATCGATTTAAGCACCATTATGACTCAGTTAAGAAAACATGGGTGGTCATATGACGGTAGTAGGTTCTGTTAATTTAAATTCATCAAGCGCAATTACATTGTATATGTTATTGATTGACTTTGAAAAAGGAGGACGTTATTAATTCGATATTTTTTTTATTATGTATCTGTTTCCGTATTACTTTTTTTTATTATGATTTTACCAAAAAATAAAACAAATTTCACATAAAAAGCACAAAAAAATACGAATAACTCATAAACTAATAACCAAATCTTAAATTTATATCTATCCTATATAACAAGAATCATTAAAATAGGTTCAGCCAGTAAAAAGTTATACGATAATAAATATAAAGAAAAAACTGTCGAATTGAGAATTCCCTATATTTTTCGAAGTAAGTAAAAAATATAATTAAATTTTAAAGTACTCTAAGTTCAAATACCAACGTTTGAAAGTAACAGAACGATCAATCTCGTGTGATATTTCAAAGTAATAGGGTAGCAGGTGCACGAAGGAGTAGTCCGAGTTGTGAACGAGGCGCTTTTGACAGATCATGACTATTTCTAACTGGGAAATTGCATACAGTTGGAATTAAATCTAAGTTAACTATGATATATTTTCAACATAAACTGTAATGGTTTTTTTATGGTAACTTTTTGTTATATTATGGTCAAATAATATATTTACAATATATGTATATTGTATCCTATGATTATTATATGACTGACGCGCGGATGGTCCAGGACTCTGATACCTAGAATATAGAAAGTTCAAAGCTCAACGTCTTTGAAATGTGGTACTCGAGGAGAATGTTGCGTAAAATGGACAACAAAGAGAACATACATTTTGATTATCTATCAGCTTCAAATTAAAACCAGATTATCCACAATATAGTGGTGGTGCCAGCCGGATTACTTTGATAAACTGGTTGTGATAGGTAAAGTAGATGAAAAAAGACCTAGATAGTCACAATAAAGGACGTAATAGACATTCCGGTGACTGAGGCTCTTAGGAAAACTGAAGACAGTGGCACGGAAGCGGCAATGAAAAGCCGATCCGACAAAGAGAAGAAGAAGAAGTGTCCTGTGTGGCGTTCGTAGAAGCTATATAACTGGTAAAGCTAATAGTTTTTAAAGTAGTCAGCAATAGACACACCAATTGCAGGCGTAACCATAGTATTACCCATAGAATACTGAAATTTAGGATTTAGGCTCCTTAGAAAGTGTACGGAAACACTAAGCTAGGGTTTACATTAGAGATCAAACCCAAAATAGCTCATCTTTACAGGCAGACGCTATCTCACGGCGTTCTTATTACTATGGCCTCATCAATTTATTTATAAATTATTTGTTTAAACAATGCAATGCAATAAGCAATAATTCCCAAGACATGACAAAATACATACTTACATCAAAAAATTTCAAGGAAAAATTCTTCTAAAATGTAACGAATCATCTATTAAATTTCAGGAAAGACCAAATTGTCTTAATAAAATTGTCGTAACCTCACATTGAGAGAGGATTCCAGATAAGAAAATTACATTATATTTTAGATTCACATCAACCTATTTTGTTATACTTAGGTACCTTCTTAGGGAGGTCGCGTGAACGTTCTGTAGCCACGTAATGGTAACGCTCTATAATTTGGTACCTTCACTTTTACTGTATATTTTGGTAATTTTATCTAAAGTATCAATGTTTATTGAAATAGAATGTTAGGGTAGAGTTAGGCATAGAGTTATTGTTCCGGTTGCTTTTGGTAGCAATTTTTTTTTAACTTCACGCTGTATCCCGCATATAGCGGAGTAGGCAGAGGGAACCAGAGAACCTAGTGTTAAGACACTCCATTCTCTTTCAACAATTCCGCTCCCCACTTTCCGCCGATTTGAGGCATTGCGTGTTGGGTGGCGGAAATCAACGCCGCGCTTTGCCTTCTTACCAAACCCAGAAAATGAAAATACTAACATTTCCTGGAGTGGGAATCGAACCCACAACCTGTCGAGTTTAGAGTACGCTTGTGCCTCTGCGCCACGACAGGCGCTCTATAATTTAGTACCTTCACTTTTACTGTATATTTTGGTAATCTTATCCAAAGTATCAATGTTTATTGAAATAGAATGTTAGGGTAGAGTTAGGCATAGAGTTATTGTTCCGGTTGCTTTTGGTAGCGATAAAAACTAAAATTCGGCTTTTTCCCAATTTTGTAGGAATTTCATGATATCCTCTATTAGGGCTGCCCTACACTCTTCAAGGAGCCTACATACCAAATTTCAGCTTTTTGTGGCCAGTAGTTTCACCTGCAAAATGGATCTTAAGCTTCACATGTTATCCCGCATAGCAGATTAGCCAGAGAGAACCTAGTATAAACACTCTCCGTTCTCTATTTTCGTTTGAATTCTATTTTTGTTTTTATCGTGTGAAGAATGGCGGAACTCAACACTACGCATTGTCCAAAGTGGATAATTAATATATACATACATAGCTTCACGCTGTATCCCGCATTTAGCAGGATAGGCAGAAGGAACCTAGTGTTAAGACACTCCGTACCCAATTTTCCACCGAATTGAGGCATTGCGTGCTGAGTGGCGGAACTCAACGCCACGCTTTGCCTTGTTACCAAACCTTGGATAATTAATAATAACTCAAATATCATCATTCACTTAAATGGTTGAGTAATAGTAATTAAACAATAAATATCGCACTTCTTTAAAATTTCACCACCTACCAACTCTACAGTATAAATTTTCTATGAAAACGGCTTTACATTTCGAAACCACCCGTAACTTACGCCGAAATACTCGCTCGAGATTAGAAAGATACAGTGCAGGCACTTTATATTTTTTTGTCGAGGAAATTTGCAGCTCGGAATACCGATATAGTAGTCTTGTCTCCATTTTTCGTCGGAATAAACGAGGGGTAACATTTTACATTTAAAATGCATATGCTGGAAGTCGAATACTGAATTTTAGAAGCGTGTTTTCTTTTGTTCAGTGCAATTTTTGTATAATATATACACACATACATAGCTGCACGCTGTATCCTGCATTAAGCAGGGTAGGCAGAGGGAACCTAGTGTTAAGACACTCCCTTCCCCACTTTCCGCCGAATTGAGGCATTGCGGGCTGAGTGGCAGAACTCAACGCAGCGCTTTGCCTTATTACCAAACCTAGGAAATTAAAATTTCCATCAATACTATAATAGTTTTTCAATTAAGTTTCTTAACGCCTGTCGTAGCGCAAAGGCAAGCGTGCGACTGTAAACGCGATAGGTTGTGGGTACGATTCCCACTCCAGGTAATGGAATTTTTCATTTCCTGGGTTTGGTAACAAAGGCAAAGCGCGGCGTTGAGTTCCGCCACTTAGCACGCAATGCCTCAATTCGACGGAAAGTGGGGAACAGAGTGTCTTAACAGTATGTATGTATGTACGTATGTATGTAGAGATGAAGCTGAAAAATATGCATTAGATTACCTTGTAGGTGCCAAGATGTTGTACAACGCATGGTAGACTGGCGTCACGACCTAGCGCTACGGTTACGTTGGGGATCGGTTCCGCAAACCTCGGCTCTTCTGTTAGAACTGTAACAATATTTTATACATTAATATTAATATTTATAAATAAGGGACAGTGATCAGCAAGTTTAGTGATATGAGAAAAAGTTAAAACGTACGCCTTGATAACTGTGGCTAACCTGGTCATAAATTTACATAACAAGTGACAAAAAAAAAAAAAAATAAATAAAAATAACAAATAAAAAAAAAGAAGTCTTACAATAGATTTAAGATACAATTAGGTAATTCTGTTTAAGTATGCTGCACAGATAATAAATAAAAAAAAAGAAACAAAAGGCACGGGCAAACGTGAGCCCGTGGATGTAATTTAATTCATAAAAAAAAAAAAAAAAAAAGTTTATTAATATTTTTCTTACTTTTTCAGTTGTCATAGATTTATTTCTCTATTCGTCCTATGAAATAATTAAAAATTTAATAAAAAGAAACGACTTCAAATAAAATACACTAAAAAGTTAAATTATTACGAATAACTCAAAAACTACTTGATAGATCTTAATTAAATTTAAATAGAACTACATCAGAATCTTAAGCTATCATATAAAAAAAGAATCATCAAAATCAGTTCACTCAGTCCAAAGTTATGCGGTAACACATATAAAAACGCAGACGAAGAGATAATCCATCTTTTTTGAAGTTAGTTAAGACAGGTTAAATAATTATGCCACTATACGTAGATTATATAAGAGATAAATAAATGTACATTTTTAATAGAAACGAGATATACAAACGCATTGCAGTAAACTTTAAAATTTAAAACACTTTTCAGCGGCTCATAATTTTGTTTAATTTTATATCGTCATCTGAATGCAATGTTATTTATATAGATTTTATCTCTCGAATTAAGTGGTAATTTTTTTTTCTTCTTCACGCTGTATCCCGCATATAGCAGAGTAGGCAGAGGGGACCTGAGAAGCTAGTGTTAAGACACTCCGTTCCCCACTTTCCATCGTATTGAGGCATTGCGTGCTTAGTGGTGGAACTCAACGCTGCGCTTTGCCTTGTTGCCAAACTTATATGAAAATACTAAACTTTTTCATTTCCTAGAGTGGGAATCGAACCCACAACCCATCGCGTTTGCAGTCACACGTGCCTCTACGCCACGACAGGCGTTTAGTTGTTTAGCTTGTAGTATTAAATAAATTGCGGATATTTATGGCACTCAAAATTATTTAGAAGTGTATAAAAATTTAACCTACGAGGACTCGAACCCGTGCCTCTTGTAAATCGTAATAGCGTTGTAGTCAATTAAGCCATACATTCTTATCGAACTACGTCGAAATTTTTAAAAACGAAATTACGAAAAATATTCATTGCCATATCCAAAAATTTGTACTGGCTGACTGCCATGGCTTAGTCAGAGCGCGTGGACGGTTTCCAAGAGGCACGGGTTCGAGTCCCGCTACGTTCAAATTTTTATACGTTTTCTAAGTATGTATTACATTTTTGTTGTTATTTGTAGGATATAAGGAGATTTTTTCAACATTTTCTTCTATCCAATGATTTCTAAGAATGATCTTTGGTACGAAACAAGTCTGCTGACAGTTTTAATATTTTTTGTTCTTTACTGTGTGAATAACACTTCAAATAAATACTTTTTTTTATTTCAAACTTTACGCTGTATGGCGATGTAGTCTAAAAAAAGCCACTGCATTTTCCACTTTCTACTGGAAAAATAGACATTGTGTATTAGTTGGCGCAAATCAACGCTGCGCTTGATCTTACGAGTGCGAAGAAATGAGTATAGTCATTTACACGAATATGAATCGAACCTACAACCGACAATAGACGCTACGCAACTACTATCACTACGCCACAATGGCCCCAAAAAAATGTGTAACATTCATAATCCACAAAAGCAAAGAGTGAAACGTAGTTTTTACTACATATTTCTCCTAAACAACAATCCATAGAAAAAAATATAAATTTACAAAAAAAAAATGGTTCCCAAACGATAAATCCGCGTCGACAGGCGAGACATTCTTCATTAACTTCGGATAGGCTGATAATAAGCGCTTTGTAAGAGATACTGATAATGATAGCAGTTTTCAGTGCGGAAATTAAACAATGAAAAATTAAGTACCCGCCTTTCCTAATACCGGATCCCAAGTTTGATTACGTTAATCTTAATAACTTTGTTAAAACAGATAGTTAATTATGTATGTACTTAGTAAAGTTTCCTACGTTGAATTCCCTGTGGAGTGTGTAGATTTAGTTCATATATTACTATACTAGGTGTAACTCACGGTGTCGCTTACATGGATTATAAAACTCGAAACAAGGCAAAAGGCGGCGTTAAGTTCCGCCACTCACCACGCAGTGCCTCAATCCGGTGGAAAATGGAGAACGGAATTGTTGAAAGAGAACGAAATGTCTTAACACTAGGTTCTCAGTTTCCCTCTGCCTACCCTGCTATATGCGGGAAATTTAAAATCTCGTTTTTTTTCTCATTTTCATAGAAAGATAGAATAAAATATAGGATTTCTGGAAAGAAATCTTCTTTTAAGGCTACCTTATTGTCTCCAAGGAGTGAAAATCTCAAATTTCATCTTTCTATAGCTAGAAGTTTCGGTTGTACGTCGTCTTTATATCTCTCAGTAACGTATAGATACTTTGTTATACAATACCCAAAATTATTATAATATATCCTATGTGTTGTAATGTATAAGCTATAATAATTATAAATTTCATACATACATACATATATACTTCACGCTGTATCCCGCATATAGCAGGGTAGGCAGAGCAAACCTAATGTTAAGACACTCCGTTCCCCATTGCGTGCTGAGTGGCGGAACAACGAAGTAACACCACGCTTTTGCCTTGTTACCGAACCCAGAAAATGAAAAATCCATTTCCTGGAGTGGGAATCGAACGCACAACCTGTCGCGTTTACAGTCGCACGTTTGTGCCTCTGCGCCACGACAGGCGTTAAAAGCTTCATCTATCTAATTTAAAAAAAATATAATATAATAAAATAACAGCCTACCTACAACCGACAATAGACGCTACGCAACTATTATCACTACGCCACAATGGCCTACCCTGCTATATCTGGGATACAACGTGAAGCTATGTCATGCTAACAGCAGAACGGACTTGTTTGTCTCTCTAACTGGGAGAAAAGGAGTGAATATTTTTTTCAGCTTCACGGTATTCCAAAACAAATAATAATAATAAAACTAACTCTTTCATACCTTCTAAAACGTTTTTTATTGCAAAATATTTCAAACTCTAATCTAAAAAACACAATTTAGGTGTAGCTTTTCAACTTCCACCAACATGCAGTTGTTATCAAAATTTAATTGGCGTACCGCAGGTAGCACGTTTTAGTACAGTATCATAAAATTTCATATTTCATAACAAAAGTTCTAAAAGCATTCTTGTACACATTGAGGTATCGATGTAGAGAGGAATGCTTTTTGCTCGCCGAGGTGATTAAATAACATTTTAATTTTCCACCTCATATTAAAATGGCAAAATTCTACACACGTTATTGTATTTAAAGTTAATATTTGCTATATTTGGCTTAGGCCAGGTTTAAGGAACATTTATACCTATTGTATTTTCCGGCGTACCACCTGGTAGGCAAAGACAACCTAGTGTTTAGACACTACGTTCCAAATCAATACATTACGTGAGTGGCGGAAGTCAATGATGTATTTTATCTTACCAGAGATAAAAAAAATTAAATAAAATCACTTCCCCGAGTCTGGATTGAACCTAAAACTATCGCATTTACAGCCATATATTGCGTCCCTGTGCCACAGTAGGCTTAATCTTGAATATAATGACTAACCACTTGGTAATTCTGAATTAGTTGATAAAAATCGTGAAAATAAACCGTATTTAACAAGGCACACGAATAATTTAAATTTATAACAAATGAAGGCTTGTAATATTTCAACTTGCCTCTCAATATCTTTTGTATATATTTAAGACATAAAGTTACATATTAAACAGACACCTGTATTCATATCTTAAAACTAATATACTACCAACAAAAGCGAACTTGAAGAAATATTAAATTTTCGCACAGTTCGGTTCGAACAAAGCGAAATTCACAAGAGAAGCTACAAAGTTATGAACCGAACTAAACTAAACTACAGTTAAATTGATTGACACCACATCTAACACAGATATATCAAAGACTCATGTCTTAGAGTAAGATTTAATTACCGAAGTTGAAACCCTCCAAATATTGTCTTCATCAAGACTCTCGCCCTTTGAGTACGTTTTATTTGAAAAGTTTCCATGTAATTTGGAAAAGTTAGTTAGCCCATTAACAGTTTCATTTATGATCGTCGCCTCACGTCGGTCTCTTTTATTGTTTGTTTCTAAATATTACATTTTCAAGTTCTAACTTTAGTGGTCTTTTATGTAAAATTTGTATTTAGTTTTTGTCTGAGTTCATTTCAGTTCAGTTCTGGCGCTTCGAACGTGTCATAGTTTTTGTCTAAGACTTACAATTACATATATTTACAGTACATTTCCGCGCGCTTTGCCTTGTTACCAAACCCAGGTAATAAAAATACTAAGCTTTTTACATTTCCTGAAGTGGGAATCGAACCTACAACCTGTCGCGTTTACAGTCGCACGCTTGTGCCTCTGCGCCACGACATGCGTTAAATATTGTAAAACGCAAAATATACGAATATTTTTATGATTTTCATAAGTCCTTAGTTTAGTATATGGTATTAATGAAGCTGTATACTAAGATTTTATATGTGATATCTTATTTTTTTTTTAAGTTTTTTAAAATAGAATGATAAACAAAGTAATAAATATGCGGACAGGAATTTCCAACTGATTACAATTAAATCATAACTTATATTACATATATTTTTGATACATGTCTAAGTAAAGCGTATAGTTAGAAATCATTATACTCATATTAATACGTGAAGAACATACTTCGATCGCTTTTCTTGAAATAATGTGGATGAAGGTGTATGAAATTTGGCATACTTAAAGTTTATATAGAGAACTGTAGAAATTATATATTTTTATTTCAAAACACTTTAGAAATAAATTAAATTAATAAAGCTAATATTGCACACTACCAACAGTTTGGTTACACTTTTGTATATGTAACCAAGGCAACGTATAGACCAGGCTATTAGAATATATATTTAAGGTAGCAGTTTAGTATAGGAATGCTAATATTTTTTTTAAAAGCAAACTAAAAGAAAACATATATCGCATTTAATAACTTTACTCAGTTTCTCATTATTGTGTCCAGGAACTATGGGTTCAAGAAGTATACTTCTAAAACTAAATAAAAGGATAATGTTATCGTCTATTGTTCTAAGAAGTTCAGTAAATTATAATCATTAAGATTTCAACACAAAAAGAAAATCATACATACATACATACATACATTGCTTCACGCTGTATCCCGCTTATAGCAGGGAAGGCAGAGAGAACCTAGTGTTAAGATACTCCGTTCCCCACTTTCCGCCGAATTGAGGCATTGTGTGCTGAGTAGTGGGACATAACGCCTTGTTACCAAACCCAGGAAATGAAAAATTCCATTTGCTGGAGAAGGAATCGAACTCATAACCAGTCGCGTTTACAATCACACGCTTGTGCCTCTGCGCCTCGTCAGGCAGAAGAAAATCAACTTCAAATAAAGTGGAATAAATAAAAATTATTATAAATAACTCAAATACTATTCGTCAGGCTCTACTAAACTTAAATGGAATTACATCAGAAACAGTAGCTATCATTTAAGAAATGACTCATCAAAACTGGCTCACTTAGTTAAAAGTAATTGGTAACGCACATAACAAATACAGTCAATAGAAAGGACGGACCTTCTCCTTTTTGGAAGTCGGTTAAAACACATTTTAACATACCTTGGCATATAATAGTAATGATTTGTATGAGGCTGATAGCAAAACTCCTGAACGGTCCTCGTTTCCCGGTCATGGTGACATCTGGTCTTCTCACTTACTCAGGTCCCGTCGAATTATATCTTCATATGGGTTCATCTGCAACAACATGAAAAAGGTACATAAAAAAAACATATAACATATATCAAAAAATTCTGTTCACCATTTTCTCTAACCATTTGAACGGGCTTTTTTCAAGTCAAAATTGCACATTTTTTTTGGTTATTTTGTTTTGCATTTTTTTTCTACTTTTATGACATGTCCAAGTAAATGTTAAGCATTTTTATGGAATAAAGATATTTTGACTTTGACTTTGACTTTGACTGCCAGAAATTATAGACACTTGTTGTGTATATATGCAACGCGTTTTCACATCAGAGCGATGAATTAAATTTAATTAACATATAATAATTTTGATGATTTGTAAATTTAGTGGAAAATCACTCGGTTCACTTTTCTTTCAAATTGAGAAATAAATTGAGTATCAGATCACAGCATTTTGTATATTTCGCATGACGAAACCAGGAATACTATTATTTTAATCTTACCAGAGTGAAGAAACGGTAACAATTAAGATATTATACGGACTTTAAAGTAAAAGCACTTAAAAGTATTATTATTACAAATAACTCGAAAACTATTTAACAAATATTAACCGAATTTAAATGATACACGTGAGAAGAATTAGCTATCATATAAAAAAAGATCTTTAAAATTGATTGAAGAATTCATAGTCTCCTTTTTTTTAAGTCATTAAATAATAAAAATATATATAATCATTTTCACCAAGAAATCGAACCCACTAACAATTATAATCCAGAAGTCCCTTGCACTACGATAACCTCTCACTCTGTCAACACCAACAGTTAATTCATATTAATAATGCCCAAATTCTCTCGACTGTCCTTCCTAATATAATAATAATCGTTATTTAGATACAAGCACAAGATGCTACTAATGTTCTAATTCCGTAATTAGCTTTGGCAAATGAATTTATAGAGCAGACTGTATTTCAGTTCAAGAACCCGATATATGTGATAAGTAAGTTACTTAATAAGATATTTGGTTTAGTAAGAGTTGACGTAACTCAACGCCGTAATTTATCTGACCAGATAGGTAATAAAAATAATTTACATATCATCAGACCACTTATTAGTTGACCCCACAAGCAACCTCTTTTACAATCAGTGACTTTTATACTTCTTTATCATGGCTTCAGAACTTTTTATGTAATTTCCCATAGAAATATAATTAAGAAAAATAGAAAGACATAAAAAAATGCACTAAAAAGTATAATTATTACGAATAACTCAAAAACTATTCATTAGATTTTAACAAAATTTAAATGGCACCACGACAGAAGAAAAAATAGTAGAAATTTATATGATAACACAAATAAAAAGCAATGGAATTGAGAACCTCCTTCTTGTCAGTTAAAAATTGTTAATTCCTTTACATTTATAGTAATAAAACGTATTCTCCATCCCAGTTATGACACTAACAACCGAAGGCAGTAAAAGCTGGCAGTCAATTTGCGGCACCGATTGGCCTTCGACCGCCAGAACAGTACAAAGACTTGTTAAGTAGCCTCAAACGATTCATCTGAACCCGCGACGGACAAAGGCCGTTCGGATGGTACAAGTTGAGGAATGTTCATAAATTATATACATATATTTATTATTTTGTTTTAAATTCTTAATTATATTTACTTTATTTGTCTTATAATAAATTTAATAAATGACTATGTTAGACGAGGCCATACATAGGCCATAGTTCCTTCGCTTTGGTATAAGAAAGTGCCTAGAAATAGGGTGGAAAGTGGCGAATGGAGTGAATTGGTACAATGTTATTTCAGACTACCCTGCTATATGAGATAAAGCGTGAGATTATTTGAATATCTAGTCTGAAGGTTAGTTCTTTATATTTACTATCTGTAAAAATTAAAAAGAAGAGATCGTGTAGTGAGAATAAAGAAGAATGATCTTAGGTTCATTGGACATGTCGAGAGAATGAATGATGAAATAATGATATCAAAGGTATAGCGCAGATGTTAATAGGAAAAGAGTTAGGGGAAAACATCGATTGATCTTCGTGAACATAGTATCAATACTGGAGGATGGTCACGTAAAAAGCATGAGGACACCCCGGAGAGCATGTATGAAGAGGTTAAGAAAAAAATGTAGCCGGAAATATGCGTGAATTTAATTTCTAATTTAAAATAAATCTCACAAAATTCTTGCATCAATTGCCAAATAATAAGACAATTAGTAAAATACACTCTACTATCTGACAAACCCACTATTTGAAATTATTATTATTATTATTATTTTTAACTTCACGCTGTAACCCGCATATAGTAGTGTAGGCAGAGGGAACCAGAGAACCTAGTGTTAAGACACTCCATTCTCTTTCAACAATTCCGTTCCCCACTTTCCGCCGAATTGAGGCATTGCATGAGTGGCGGAACTCAATGCCGCGCTTTGCCTTGTTCCCAAACTCATGAAATGAAAATACTAAATTTTACATTTCCTGGAGTGGGAATCGAATCCACAACCTGACACGTTGCAATTATTTCATGTTAAGATACTAGTATCTAATGTACTATTTTTTATAATATTTTTCATAACCATCAAAATAACAATAAGTCTTGCCTAATACACCACAGAATATCAAATTTTATATTTCTCCATAAAATAGCAAAAACAATAAAACCTTATTCTAGAACCTAAATAAATATAAGCGTTTAAAATACGCTAGCGTCTATCACTTAAGGAAGAATACGTCCAAAGGCAACCACTCTCCGTGCCTTGAAACTTGATTTACCCCAAGATCAAATTCAATTGTGTCAAACGAGAAATTGACTAAAAATTCTACTGTAGTTTCTGTGATATTATCTACGTTTTTGTTTGAATTTACAGCTGTTGGAGATGTGAAATGTGGATGATTTTTTGTATTACCGTTCAATCATTATGGTAAACTATTATAAGAATTGTTGTATTTGACATAATAAATTATTTTAATCTTCATTAATCTATATGTTAATACGTGAAGCAAAAACTTTGGACATCATTTTACTAAAATTACGCGGACGTAGGAGCATGAAATTTGGCATACTTGAGTTTATACAGACAAGAAGTTTACTATGAAAATATCTTTTTTAAATAATGCATAAAAAATATATTAAATTAACAAAATAAATATTACAAACACTACCATGGTTTGACATCCATGTTTATATAAAGAAACATATACGTTGCTAAGCAACGCGTTATTAACGCGTTAACGGATACACTAATAATATATTAAATATGCTACACACCTATTATATTTTTACATATAAAAAATATTAGATACTTATCAGCTTTTGCAAATAAATGCAAATGGTAGAAAATGCGATAGGTTGTGGGTTCGATTGCCAATCGGGGGAATGATTATATTTAAAATATTTTCAGTTTCTCCGCTCTGGTAAGGCAAAGGGCGACGCTGAGTTTCACCATTTAATATACAGTGAAATAGAGAACGGAGTGTCTAAACATTAGATTTTATCTAACTATCCTACTATGCGGCCTAAATTCAGCATCACGAGTGATACAAAAAATCAACTTTTGAAAATACGCTGCAGGTAACACTTAAAAACAAATCTGTTTGCATAAAAGCTTGCAACTCACTAATTTTTACAATATTTAAACGCCAAATAGAAGAGCGAAATGGCTTAATTACTTGAAAAAACAAATTTAAACTTAAACATGGGATATTTGACTAGGAAAAGCTACACGAAAACCAATCTTATTTACCATCAATAAGGTATAAAATCGTATAGAATAAAAAACAGGAGTTCTCAACGTAGATTTTTAACAAAATGGCCCTTTTCGGAGCTACTTAAACTCACAAAGTCCAAAAAAGGCCCATAGTATAACAGTATAAAGATGAATTAGGACCGGACATCATCTGCCTTGGGGCGAAACAAACTGACCGTCTATTTGCAATTCTATTACCAACTACCACGTTCCTATTTTCTCTACCCGATTCCGATCGGGTACGTTTCACAAAATATTTGCAAAAAATATTTTTATCGTTGACGATATCGTTGTTTGTCCAATGCTTAGAATATTAGATCTGATGTTGAACAGTGGTCTGACCGCCGGCGGAATTGTCAATCTTTTTGGATAATTTCGACTTTGTGGAAGGTTTACTTTGCTATATGGAATAATAAATAGCTGTTTTTGTGAACGCAATCCAACCGAATAATGTTGTTTGTGATTTATATTTTTGTTGTATTATGTGTTTAGTAAAAAGTGGCTTGAGGTGAAAGATTTGTCAAAGTTAAAGGATGTATGTAGCTGTCAACGAATTCTTTTACATCTCTTAACTTTACTTATGTCGACTTAACATACATACATACATACATAGCTTCACGCTGTATCCCGCATATATCAGGGTAGACAGAGGGAAACTATTGTTAAGACACTCCGTTGCCACTTTCCGCCAAATTGAGGCATCGCGTGCTGAGTGGCGGAACTCAAAGCCGCGCTTTTGCCTTGTTACCAAACCCAGGAAATGAAAAATGCCATTTTCTGGAGTGGGAATCGAACCTACAATAAATGTCACCGAATAACTTTTTCTGATGTGATCCCATTTAAATTTAGTTAAGATTTGACAAACAGTTTATGAATTATTCGTAATAATTTTTGTTTTTAGTGCAAATTGAAGACGATGCATATTTTAATAATTAACTGGTATAATTTCTTACAGTATTTAAATAATATGATATAGTTTAAGAGATGGAGATAATAAATACACATAAAAGTGAAACCATTTTTAGCATACAAATGCCTAATTTTGTGTAATCCTTTAAAGATATTATTTACATAAGAGCAACTCGACATCGAGAGTACTTACTGTAACTCCTGTGCGACATTCAAGTTTTAAGATCTCTCCTTAGAAAAACATGTATTACGTAGTATGTATGCATACAAAACTTGTATTGTCGTGGCGCAGTGGAAATGAAATTTTTCATTTCCTGGGTTTGGAAACAAGGCAAAGTGCGGCATTGAATTCCGCCGCCGCTCAGCACATAATACCTCCAATTCGGTGGAAAGTGAGAGGAACGGAGTGTGTCATGGCACCGCGGTGCAACCCTCTGCCTGCCCTGCTATATACGGATACAGCGTGAAGCTATGTATGTACAGTATATGTATGTAAAAAAAATACCTAAACATTCTAATTTTGTCACAGCATTCTAATATTTATCTAGGAAGCCGAATGGATCAGCTGCCTTTTAACACATGTATGTTTGTATGAAATGCGACTTTGAGTAGCGATTTTGACTGTCTTTGAAAAGTATTTTAAATTTTGCTTACTTATCAAGTACAAATGATATTGACTGACATAAAATGTTAACCCTATAAAAACTAAAACTTGCTGTTTAATGTGACTAAAAGATAAGAAGTTAATGACAAAAAAGAAGGAGGCTTTAAAACCTTAAGCCGTAATTTCACCCATTCAGCACCTGGCTACCTCAATGTGTGGCGGAAAGTGGGGCAGAGAGTGATAAAAAGGGAACAGGTGTTTTAACTCCTGGTTTCCTTCACTACCCCTACACTGCTATGTGTGGTGGCGTGAAGCTAAAGAAATAGAAAACTAAAAAAATACGCCTTTGTAAGGAAACAAAAAAGGTATACCTTATTATACTTTCAATTTCCGTTCAATTATCATGAAAACAGTCACATAAAAATCAGATTTAATATTTGTATACTAAATGACTTAATACTAACACAATAATCCAAATATAACATCTCGTATTATAATAAACACTTCGTTAACTCAGTTCGGTTCACTTTGATGAGTGAAATGATTTCTTGTCACTTCCGGATAACGAGCGGTTGCGGTCGTGGCAACAACACCTTGGGAACTTCAAGTTTCAATCTGAACTGAAGGTCTGACAGCGTATAAATCTATGCAAATATTAGTAATTACCTGATTTTAAAACAGGGAGAGGTTATCAATCTGACTGTCTTTTTTATGTGTGTGTCAATACTTTCTACTAGAAGTATCAATTTCGATTATTTGTTTCTTTTTATCCGTTCCTCACGGATTTGTTGAAAGAGAACGGAGTGTCTTAACACTAGGTTCTCAGATTTCATCTGCCTTCCCTGCTATATGCGGGATACAGCGTGAAAGTAAAAAAAAAAGTTTTTTTTTGTATAACGGATAGAATTCTTATGTGCCTTATAGTTCTTATCCCATTTAAATTTAGTTAAGATCTAACAAGTAGTTTTTGAGTTATTCGTAATAACGTTACATTGGTGCATTTTATTTGAAGTTGGTTTTCTTTTTTGCTAAAACCTTAATTATAAAATTATTCACTTATTAAACATATATATTTATATATAATTAGAGGCCGTAGAAGTACAATGGGAAAACGTCTCACTGCAAACGCGATCATCTCGGGAAGACAAAACGCTATTTAGCACGCAATGTCTATTTCCTTCAATAACTTGCTTGCGTGAAAGTGCATACTTTTAACTCCAGCTACTTTAGTAGCTATTTTAAATGAACAGAGAGTATCTAGTATTAAAACTATCTGTTATACATTCCTCCAAATTAACTACTGTAAAGTGTTCAAAAAATCGAATTTCCAAAACTATATTTCCAAAATCTAACATATATGCGACTAATCCGGTTAAAATAGTTTCAAATTACAGTCTTTAATATCTAACCAGCTGTTACAGATCATCATATCTTAAAACACCCACCAAATGGGTCGTCCCTATATAAAATAGAAGAAGATGTCTTAACCCGTGCAATAATTTAAAATTACTTTGGAAATCGGGCCGCGGATATCGCCTTTCAATTTTTTGCCAATATATGAAACGTTAAGGCTATAATGCTATTAGAGTGAAAATCTCAACCTTAGGAGGGTAATAAGAAGCGTGACTATGAACAATTTTACCTCATCTTGCCATATTAAACGTTTTAGAGTTTAAATGGGACTAGAAGATAATATATAGATAGATACTCGTATATATACCAAGTACATGTTTTTAAGTAAAACTTTTTGAGAATTATAATATAGTAATTTGGAAATTAAAGTAACAAAAATGCATCTCGATTAGTGAGTTTTTAGTGAGAGAATGAGATAGAAAATATTTGATCTAAATCATCTCTTCAAAGTGAAAGAATGGAGAGACATGGAGACTGAATAGCATGGTTCATCTTGAAAAAGGGATTACATTAGGATTAGGGATATTAAAATATCCTTAAATTTCTTAACACTCTAGATACTCTATATTCATCTTCTTCTTTTCTAGGTGATTTTTCACTCAAGTATCACTTCTGCTGTGCGTGAATTGCACAAACACTTTGTTTTTATTTGTGTATAAATAGATATTAGGAAATTTGGTCTTGTCTTACTCAAGTTTATATATCATAACTAAGGTTCTAACAAAAAATTAATACCGACTTTAATAAAATGCACTAAAGGTACGATAATTACGAATAACTCCAGAACTACTTGTCAGATCTTAAATTAACGATAACTTAACAAATAAAAAAAAAGACACTTTTTCGAGTATAGTAGGGCATTTAATATCAAAACACGCTTTATTTTACTAGAGTACTATATTTATAAAAATAATATTTTCATAAATATCGTTATATAAACATATATAAAAAAAGCCTATAACAACCTAAGTTTAAAAATTTTTAATTAAAAAAAAAAAAAAGCATACCTATATCGGGGTATCCTTTTTCTTCTCACTCTCCACACCCATTACTTCTGAACAAAGTGTTAAAAACCCTTTCTGCCCCGAGAACCGAGTAGGAACGTCAGACGCAAAAAGTCCGAAAACGAGAATGATATATATGAGGGGTTGTTCTCAACTCGACGCTGTTTTTATTGTCGCCATGTGTATAGTTTGCAGAAAATTTACATTGAGACTTCTATTTAGGAAGAAAGATGTGGCGATAATTTTTACGTTCCCGAAATGATTTGCCTATTTTGCAAGGTAATTGCTTTGGCGGAGTGTGTGTGCGAATTTTATTATATGCTCGTGTGTGTTTTTTTTATGGTTCCAAGTTTAAACTGAGTTTTCATGTTTATATGGAAATAGGGGGAGAAATAGAGAGAAATAGTGATATTGCGTTTTTGATTGTAAATCCTGGTACTAAAATTATTAATATCTCAAGTTTTCTGTGAGGACGTTTGTTACCTTTCACGTAAAAACAACTCCTACTCTTCTAATAAAAGGATTTTGTACTGAACGTTCCAGAACTTTTTGCTAGAGAGAGTAGCAAGCATGTTAAAAACAATCAAAATTTATAATTTATGATTTTTTTTTAAGGGTTAATCCTGGGCACTTAGGAAAAAATTCCAGAAAAACATATTTAGAAAACGGAAAAAAAAAAATTTTTTGAACGCAGTGGGATTCAAACCCGCGCCTCGGAAGCCAAACCAAGGGTTCGGACCACTAAGCCACGTTCCCACATGTTTTAACATTTATACTGTGTTAATAGATTTTTATTCTGTTTGTATGGCATTAAGTTTTTCGTCCAATATTTGAGCGAAAAAAGTGAGAAACAAAAAGTACTCCTTTCCATTGCTCCTCTCTCTCTCTCTCTATCTCTCTCTCGCTCTTCTTTCTTCTTACCATATCTAAAAAAATAAAGGAAGTCACAAAATACACATATTTGACTCATTTTTCCCGCACAGCAAGGATACTAGATCTAGACCTAGCGTCAAGAAACCCATACTTCGTTTTCAAATTCACATATATAAAAAAAGCCTATAACAACCTAAGTTTAAAAATTTTTAATTAAAAAAAAAGCATACCTATATCAAAAACTTTTCTCTCACTCTCCACACCCATTACTTCCAACGTTAAAACTTTCGCTCGAGAACCGAGAACGTCAGACGCAAAGTCCGAAAACGAGAATGATATATATGAGGTTGTCCTCAACTCGACGCGTTTTTATTGCCGCTATGTGTATAGCTTGTAGAAAAATTACTTGAGACTTCTTTTATTTAGAAGAAAGATGTGGCGATAATTTTTTACGTTCCCGAAATGACGGCTCTATTTGCAAGGTAATTGCTTTGGCGGAGTGTGTGCGAATTTTATTATATGCTCGTGTGTGTTTTTTTATGGGTTCCAAGTTTAAATTGAGTTTTCATGTTTATATGGAAATAGGGAGAAATAGAGAGAAATAGTGATTTTTTTGTACAGTCTTTTTGATATTGTGTCTTTGATTGTAAATCCTGGTACTAAAATTATTAATCGGCGGAAAGTGGGGACCGGAATTGTTGTAAGAGAACGGAGTGTCTTAACACTACTAGGTTCTCAGGTTCCCTCTGCCTACCCCGCTATATGCGGGATACAGCGTAAAGTTAAAATATATATATATATATATATATATATATATATATATATATATGACGTGTCGGACGTTTGTTACTCTTTCACGTAAAACAACTCTACTCTTCTAATGAAAGGATTTGTATTGAACGTTCCAGAACTTTTTGCTAGAGAGAGTAGCAAGCATGAAGATCTATCTTTAAAACAATCAACATTTATAATTTATGAAGTTTTTTTTTAAGTGTTAATCCCGCACTTAGGAAACGAAAAACATATTTAGAAAACGGAAAAAAAATTTTTTTGAACGCAGCGGGATTCAAACCCGCGCCTCGTGGAAGCCGTCCAAGCGGTCTGACCACTAAGCCATGCGTTCTACATCCGGCATTTCTAAATATATTTTAACATTTATAATGTTAATAGGATTTTTATTCTGTTTGTATGGCATTAAGTTTTCCGTCCACATTTGAGGGAAAAATGAGAAACAAAGTAATTTTCCATTGTCTCTCTCTCTCTCTCTCTCTCTATCTCTCTCTCTCTCTATGTCTCTCTCTCGCTCTCTTTCTCTCTCTTACCATATCTAAAAAAATAAAGGAAGTCACAAAAATACACATATACTTTGACCTACTTTTCCCGCACAGCAAGGATAATTAGATAGTAATCTAGCGTCAAGAAACTCCATACTTCGCTTTCCACAAATTCTAGACATAAATATATTCGTAGCGTATTGCGTGGCGGAACTCAACCCATGCTTTGTCTTACCAGAGAGGAAAATAATTTAAATACAATAATTCCTTCACGCGAGAATCGAACCCACAATAATGGCCATAATAATTTATATAATAAATATAAAATTTCTACTATTTTCTCCCTTCTCTTACGATAATGCCAGTTTTCTTTACGGCTGTCGGCGAGAGATAATTTATTATGATCTCTCCCTCCCCATCGAATGTCTCTATTTGCAGCGTAATTGCGGGGCGGTATAATCGCGTTTGCAAAGTATAACCACTTTGTTTACTTTTGATGTGCCCCTTTTTAAGCTTTCAGCGATTTCTTTCATTATAAGGCTTACCAATTTTTCACTAGCCGTTGCGTTTGTCAGTTGTTTTGTTTTGAAGATTAAAAAAGTTTTGTGTTTTTTTTAAAGCTTAAGGCTTTAACCATATTGTAGGGTAGTCAGAGTGAACCTAGTGTCAAGACACTCCGTTTTCCGCTTCCTGTCCAAATTTGAGACATTGCGTGTTAAGTGCTGGAACTCAACTCATTTTTAAAGCAAAATTATTAGGAATAACTCAAAAACTACACGTCATATCTTAACTAAATTTAATTGCTTGGTAGTAGGAGGTTCGTCCTCCGTCTGGCTCGCGACCACTATCATGTCAAAGACGAACCGCCAAATATCTTATGTGTTCCGGTTCGATGGCATGTAAGCCAGGTTTTCCCCTTTCCCACCCATCCTTTCCCCAAAATGTGGTGGTTCCGATAGCGGACTACTACATTATCCTCCCTTTCCATCTGTATCCTCTAGGTTGGCAACGCATCTAGTACATCTCTTGTAATGTAGATGTTCATGGGCGAAGGTAACCACTTACCATCAGGCGGTCCTTCTGCTCGTTTGCCATCCGGTATCCATAAAAAAAAAAAAAAAAAAAAAAAAAAAATTGGCACAAAAGCTATTATATGATAAGAGAACCATCAAAATTGGTTCACCCAGTACAAATTTATGCGGCAACACACTAAAAAAGTGCAGTTGAATATTTTTGAAGTTTTAAAGTGTAACACACACTTAGGAAATAAAAAACATATTTCGAGAACGAATAAAAATTACGTTTCCTATATATGTTTTTCGTAAAAGAGAAGTAAGAATGCAATTTATTAGAATTGCATTCCTTCTTGCCAAATGATTGTTCTTTGAAATAATCTTTAAACTAACTATCTTTAAAGCTAACAACAAAAATAAGATATAACGAGCGTATAAGATTTTCGACGCAGCCGTATATACAGATAATACGTGGTTTCCAAGAGGCGCGGGTTCGAGTCCCGCTGCGTTCAAA
>JAKGSA010001100.1:0-32646 GCA_033558755.1 Philaethria dido | reverse complement strand
GGTCCTTCTGCTCGTTTGCCGTCCGTTATCAATAAAAAAAAAAGTCAGAGAGAATCATCAAACGCTACGGTCCCTGCCTCTTTCGCCTCTATCGCCTCATCCACAGTCATTAACCTCTTCATGCATACCTCCGGGGGTCCTCATGGTTTTTACGTGTCCTTCCTACAGTATAATACATACTGTGTTCTCGAAGGTCAACCGAGGCTGAACTTTATAGAATTTATAAACAGATACAAGGCTTTTAATTTCTGCATTCATATCTTAAAACTATTAAAATATTCACTTTGACTTATTGACGACATGTCATCTATAACAAAGTCTAGTCTGAAAAGTCGAGATAAACCCACACCACATATTATTCAATGTATCAATATTTGGTAAAGAATGGTTACAAGAAACGGACTATGCTATGGAAGAAAATGCTTGAATTTGTAACTTATGTGTATGTATATATATGTAATAATATATCCGTAAATATTAAGTATAAAATTATTTCCCGCTGTAGTAAGAAACAGCGCACCTTTGATTTCTGGCTGAAAATGAAGAACGGAGTGTCTTGACACTAGAAAAGCGTAGCACTACAGTAACAAATTATTTTAGGCAAGCTATAATAAACAAATACAAGCCTTAGACTTTCGGCATTCATCTCTTAAAGCTATTAAAACTATTCACTTTGACTTATTGACGAAGTGTCATCTCTAACAAAGTCTAGTTCAATATTCAGAACTTGGCCAATCAATAATTCATAGTTCAATTCCATTTAGTCTTTAAAATCACTTTGCAAGTATTTATTTTAATAAATTATTTCGATCTATGCAGCGTTTTATTCAAATAGGTTTAAAACAAACGACTATGAATGACTCAAAATTGAGTCTGTCTTATTGTAGTTGGAATTGAGTTGAATATTTATATAAGTTTCGAATTAAAAGTAGTAAAGTGTATTTTGTTGGATTGGCCCAAGTTATAGAATGAAGCGATTTATTTTAAAATAAATGGTAGAATATAATATGATATTTTTTTGTCCAAGTTCGATTCCCAATCAGGGCAATGATTATATTTAAACTAATTTTATTGCTGCTCTGGTAAGACAAAATCCACCGTTGAGTTCCGCCACTTAGCACGCGATGTCTCTAATTCAGGTGGAAAGAGGAGAACGAAGAAGGACGAAACCTAGATTCAAGACATTGAATCTAGGTTATTTTTGTGGAAACTGAACAAGGAAATGAAAAAAAATGTAATAGTATTAATACTAAAGCTGAATTAAAAAAATATTAGGATTATATAAAAATTTAAACGCAGCTTTGAATCTGCACCAATATTCTAGCTAATTAGCTACATTGGAATTTGACCTGTAGCTCGTATGTAGTAGGTACTGCTCGTAGGTAGGCTTTGCTCGGCTGTAGCTAGTATACAGCTCGATAAAAATGTATGGCTTAATTAAGCCATACATTTTTATCGAGCTACATCAAAATTTTTATATGCTTAAGGCTACAAAATATATTTAAGACTAGCAAAAAAAGAACCGACATGAATGACGACCGAAATCGCACTAACACTGACCGAAATGCACAAAAAAGCACAAGTTATCATATAAAAAAAAATCATCTAAATAGATTCACCCATTAAAAGTTATGCAGTAACACACATAAAAAATACAATCGAATTGATAACTTCCTCTTTTTTCGAAGTCGGTTAAAAAGAAAATTAATTATCGTTAATCTCACATCACCAACAGTCTTAACTGGTCATCTACCTGTATTATGCAGTTCTGATACTACTCTCAGTACAAAGTAATAATTACAGGCAGAGTGCTTGAGATATTGTTGGGTTTCAGAGCTCCGATGCAAGCTCATTTTTTGTGACTACGATGTGCAATGACGTAGTGCAATATGAACTTAAAATATAAGCAAAAAGAAAACGGCTGTCCTCTATACGTGATCTATGTGAAAAGAATTGTTTTGAAATGCACAATTCGTAATAATTTTAAGGTGTAATATAAGTTTTTCTTACAAATAGCAGGGTAGGCAGAGAGAACATGAGAACCTAGTGTTAAGACACTCCGTTCTCCACTTTCCGCCGAATTGAGGCGTTGCGTGCTGAGAGGCGGAACTCAACGCTGCGCTTTGCCTGGTTACCAAGCCCAGGAAATGAAAATACTTAACTATAATATAAGTTATTTTAAATATTTGTAAAAACATAATTTGTTTTTTTTGATAGAAAATGCATTGTAGCTTAAAAAAAGATATGTTTGTATTTTATGTCGTAAATGTAATATATGTATGTTTATGGTGTTCCTACATATTTATAACACACGTGAGTTCAAATCGTTGATTATTTACTTCTTAAAATTTTTTTTAGCTTCACGCTGTATCCCGCATATAGTAGTGTAGGCTGAGGGAACCTGAGAACCTAGTGTTACGAAACCCCGTTCTCCACTTTTCGAAGAATTGAGGCATTGCGTGCTGAGTGGCAGAACTCAACGCCGCGTTGTACATTGTTACCAAACCCAGGAAATGAAATAAAATAATAATAAACTTTTACACTTCCTGGAGTGGGAATTAAACCCACAACCTATCTCGTTTATAGTCGCACGCTTGTGCCTCTGCGCCACAACAGGCGTTCGTCTTTAACACATGTTCTTGATTTGAAGTCTTCAATGACCATTTTAGTTCGATTTCAATGAACTGTCTATCTTTCTACTATTTTAAACCAATAATTTTTTAAATCAATTTGATTTTATTACAATATAAATCTGGAAAATCTTCTTTCCTGGTTGTAATTTCTTCTAAAATGAGTTATTAGATATTTTGAAAGTGGAGAACGGAGTGTCTTAATACTAATTTCACAACACAAGTACCCTCTGCCTACCCTGTTATATGCGGGATACAGCGTGAAAAGATATTTTGAAAAAAAAAAACGCTTTCCTCTCCATACTTAGTCGGAAGTTTCCAGATAACAAGAAGTTTTTTTATCAATCTGACAGCAAAAGTAAATAGTTATGGGTTCGATTCTCACTTAGGCGAATAATTATAGTGGTGGAACTCAATACGGCGTTGAGTTCCGCCATACAGCGTGAAATGTCTTTAATTTGATTGAAAAACGAAGAACGAACTATTTCTTCTTTATTGAAGTTGGTTAATAAGAGGAAAATAAAAAAGAAATATCCTGCTATACAAAAAACTATAAATTTAAACCAAGCAATATTTGTACTAAGGTTTCAACTCGTGTTTCTAGATCATCTTAATTCTAGAAAACAAACACGCTTACACTAGACTTATGTTAATTACTAACTAATATAGATTAATTATGTTTTAGAACTGTCTTAGTGCATTGCTAATGAACTGGGGGAAATGTTATTGACTTATTTGCATTGAACCTAGGGATAAGACACTCCGTTGTGCGTTTTACGCTTGAATTTAAGAAGCTTGTCTTAAGTGGCGAAACGTAGCACTGAGGTATGTCTATCTAAGAGGTGGAAAGTTAAAATAAAACAAATATTTTAAATCAAAATATTTCCCAATTCTGATTTGTGGCTGCAACTATTGCAGTCATAGTATTGTTAGGTGGTAGGAGGTTCGTCCTCCGACTGGCTCGCGACCACTATCATGTCAAAGACGAACCGCCAAATATCTAATGATGTGTTCCGGTTCGATGGCATGTAAGCCAGATTTTCCCCTTTCCCACCCATCCTTTCCCCAAAATGTGGTGGTTCCGATAGTGGATTACTACATTGTCCCCCCTTCCATCAGTATCCTCTAGGTTGGCAACGCATCTACAACATCTCCGGTGTTGTAGATGTCTATGGGCGGAGGTAACCACTTACCATCAGGTGGTCCTTCTGCTCGTTTGCCGTCCGTTATCAATAAAAAAAAAAAAATATATTATTGATGTTTATTTTATCTGACTTCAAAAAAAGAGTTCTTCGTGATTTCAATTCGTTGATTTTTTTATGTGTGTGACACGGATAACTATTTACTGGATGAATCGATTTTGATGATTCTTTTTTATATGATAGCCAGTGTTTCTAATGTCCTATTTAAATTTAGTTAAGATCTGATGAGATTTTTTTAAGTTCGTTTTAATAATGTCATTTTTTAGTGCATTTGATATGCAGTCAGTTTTCTTTTTGTTGAAATTCTTAATTATTGTAAAAATAAATACTAAAAAACCACCCTACTATGCGTTAAGCTAAAAAAAAAATTGAGCAGTCTGGTCTTCTTACAAAAAATCGTTAAACCGTCTATATAATAAGACGCATGTCGTGGTGCACAGGCGTGTGACTGTAAACGCGACAGGTTGTGGTTCAATTCCCACTCCAGGAAATGTAAATGTTTATTTTATGTGTATTTTCATTTCCTGGGTTTGGTAACAAGGCAAAACGCGGCGTTGAGTTCCGCCACTCAACACGCAATACCTCAATCCGGCGGAAAGTGGGTAACGGAATTGTTGAGAGAGAACGGAGTGTCTTAACACTAGGTTCTCAAGTTCCCTCTGCCTACCCTGCTATTTGTGGCATAAAACGTAAAGCTAAAATAAAAAGCATCTACCCATATTGGTATCAAATTAAAGAGTTTAATTTATTAATCGCCATAAAAAAGTCTCTTTTTAAGAACATATTTTAATTAAAATTATAGTCCAACATTCAAGCTTTAAATTCAATTCAAGATTCTATGCCACAAATTTTTAACTATATTCCTATTTTTACTTCCTATATTCATACACCATGTGTTAAGGCACAGTGGAACATCGTCTGACAGTAAACTCGGTTGTTTATGAATTCGACTCCCACTCAGGGGAATGATAAAACAAAACATGGCGATAAATTCCGCCACTTAACATACAACGTCTCAATTCAGGCGGAAAAAGAACGGAGTGTCTTGACACTAGTTCCCTCTGAACGCACAGCAGGGTATGCTGTGCGTGATAAAGCATGAAGCGTGTTTTACTACTTACTTACTAATTAATAAATATGATAGAAGCTTAGCAGAGTATTTTTGATCCCTAGCGGGGTAGTCAGAGAGTACGGAGCGCCAAACGCTACGATCTCTGCATACCTCTTTCGCCTCGCTCACGGTCATTAATCTCTTCATGTATGCCCTCCGGGGGGTCCTCATGCTTTTTACACGGCCTTTCTCCAGTATCATTGATACTGTGTTCTCGAAGATCTCCCCCTAGCTCTCTTGCCGCCCCACCTTTGCTCCATATATCTTTCTCACCATTCTTTCATCACTCATCCTTTCAAACTCATCTGTTTTACTATTAATTCCTATATAAATCCTAAAACTATAAGATATAGAATATTCTCTAACACGCATGCTAAAATTAATCGGTTCCGTATTTCAATCAATCTTGTATAGCGCCACATGCGACTATTGTATTATTGTTGTACGAACGATCCTGGATTTGACGTTCCCTTACTTATGTACGTATGTATTATATTTATATATTGGATATCAGCTTCTGCTTTCTCTTCCTATATTTTAGCTTTAAATATACTTGGTGTCAATTCACTCCGTGCTCCACTTTCAGACTAAATTCAAGATATTGCGTTTTTAGTGCCTGTCGTGGTGCAGGGGCACAAGCGTGCGACTGTAAACGCGACAGGTTGTGGGTTCGATTCCTACTCCAGGAAATGGCATTTTTCATTTCCTGGGTTTGGTAACAAGGCAAAGCGCGGCGTTGAGTTCCGCCACTCAGCACGCAATGCCTCAATTCGGCGGAAAGTGGGGAACGGAGTATCTTAACACTAGATTACCTCTGCCTACCCTGCTATATGCGGGATACAGCGTGAAGTTATGTATGTATGATTGTATGTAGTGGTGGAACTCAATGGTGTCCTTTGTCTCGCCAGAACCAAGAATCATTCCCCCTAATAGAGATTGAATTCACAAACAACTGTGTATAATCAGACTTTTAGTTCAGTTATTGTTTGTATATAAACTGTTTTACTGTATGTATTCATCTACATCGGTTCAGTAATTTTTACGTGAAAAAGGAAAACAAAAAGATCCAATCATCCTCATTAATTTTTGTGACATTAAAATTATTGAAAAGAGGTCCAAATATATATTTACAGCGTAGAGTTCCGCCACTTAATACGCAATGTCCGAATTTCAAGCAGAAAATAAAGAACGGAGTGTTATCTCACTACGTTCTCTCTGACTACCCGATTAAAAAAAAGTGTGAAGCTGATAGAATATATTTTTCTTAGGTTATATCTTTTTCTAAGGGAGGAGCTTTTGAGGGAGGAGTAAAACATTAAAAGCACGCCCCAAAATGTATGAGACGTAACGCGTAGAATATGAAATATGTATGTATGTATCATTTATATAATATTATGTATATATATAGGTATATATAAAATATTTCTATAAGTACTTTCTATTTATTATTATTTATACTAGAGTTCCCGTTAAAGCGTTAACAACGCGTTGTCTATTAATATATACGTCACTTTATATAAACATCGATGTCAAACCATGGTAGTGTGTGTAATGTAACATTTATTTTATTAATTTAATATACTTTTTAAGCAATATTTAAAAAAAATGTTTGCATTCTGCACTCCTTCTCTATATAAACTATAAGTGTGCCAATTTTCTTGCTGTTCCATCCGCGTAATTATTGTAAAAAGGGATCCAAAGTTTTTTCTTCATGTATTTATATATAGATAATTAATTTAAAAAAAAAAAACTTTTTGAGTGTCTTTGAGGCTAAAAAAAATATTACAAATAACTCAAATACTATTGGTTCAAATGGGACCACATGTCATATCACATCACATATCTATATTAACTATAAGTGTGCCAAGTTTCATGCTCCTCCGCTTGCTTAATTTTCGTAAAAAGGGTTATAAAGTTTTTGCTTCACGTATTTATATATAGATTAAATAGAAATTAAAAATATTTCAGTTCAATTCCGTTCTTAAATTATGGTGCTTCGAACGAGTCAGAGAGCCTTTATAATGTTTGAACAAAATATAATTTCGATATCGATATATAAACCCCTTTTTTACGAAAATTATGCGGACGGAGGATCATGAAACTTGGCACACTTATAGTTAATATGGAGAAGGAGTACAGAATGCTAACATTTTCAAAAAATATCGCATAAAAAGTATATTAAATTAATAAAATAAATGTTACACACACTACCATGGTTTGACATCCATGTTTATATAAAGTAACATATACAAAGACAACGCGTTGTTAACATGTCAAAATTAATCAATGGAAATTTTTTTTTTTCTTTTTTTTTTATACCACGACGGTGGCAACAAGGCACACGGCCCACCTGATGGTAAGTGGTTACCGTGGCCTATGGACGCTTGCAACACCAGGGGCATCACTTACGCGTTGCCGACCCTTCAAAAACCTATTTATTCCCCTTATTGTAACTAT
The DNA here is from genome assembly GCA_033558755.1 of Philaethria dido. Classification (NCBI taxonomy): domain Eukaryota; kingdom Metazoa; phylum Arthropoda; class Insecta; order Lepidoptera; family Nymphalidae; genus Philaethria; species Philaethria dido. The sequence continues at coordinate 25,246 of JAKGSA010001100.1, read as the reverse complement.
ATAATAAATTTCCTTTGATTAATTTTTAATTTCATAAATTTTCATACAGCGGAATAATAATTTTCAAAAAGCTTAAAGCTTTTCATCACCCTTGATAATCCTTGAATACAAAGCATTGTTATACTAAACCAATAATGATTAATTAATTCTAATAATATTATTAATATGACAGTGTATGAGGATGGATGAATGTTTGTTAGTTTTTCACGCAAAAACTACTAAACAGATATAGATGAAACTTTTCACTAATACAGCTTATACATTAGAATAGGTTAGACTAGAATTTATAATATTTTTTTTTTTTTTTTTCATAAAACAACAATAAGGGTAAGCTTCACGTTTTATCCCGAATAACAGTATAGTCAGAAAAAACTAATTGTTAAGACACTCCGCTCGCCGCTTTCCGTCCGAATTTTAAACAATGTAAGTTAAATAGCGGGACTCAACGCCGCACTTTGTCTACTAACAAAAAAAACATCTAGTATATTCTAAAATTTTAATAACAAAAAATAAGAACTATTAATTTTTATCTTCACACTGTATCCCACATATAGCAGGGTAGACAGAGGGAACCAGAGAACCTAGTGTTAAGACACTCCGTTCTCTTCTAACATTTCCGTTCCTCACAATGAATAATAAATATAATAATATTTTATTAACCCAATATAATAAAAAAAATACACAGCACGAGACTCAAACCTACACCTACCTTATCACATTCCAAACAAATTCCAAACACTAAATATCCATTAGACATCCACAACAAGAACACGTGAAGTTTCAAACTTTGGCAGTCACATATAATTTTGTACGTCGGATACGTGCGCACAGTATGGCTAGCGGCGTAGTACTGGCTGTCTAACAAGAGAGTCCAAACCATCGCTAAAAGGATTCATTTCGTTACATGCTAAGATCGAAATTTGATCGCAGTTAGGATGTAAGAAGGTCGTTGGCTGTACAGCGGATAACGCATGCGTACCAGAAAATGCATCTTTTCAAGTTTTCACTAATAAGCTATCTTTGGGGGTGATTTTAGTGATACGTCACTATGTTTGATGCTTGACGATTTTGAATAGATAGTAGGATAGTCAGAGAGCCTAGTGTCGAGACACTTTGTTTTCCAATTTCCATCCAAAATTGAAATATTGCGTGTTGATTTGTGAAGCTCAATCACTTTGTGTATGCGAAAAAATCATAATAATTTTAATATAATTTTTTCCCCGAATGGAAATGAAATCCATAACCAATCACGTTTATAGTTAAAGGCGGTCCCACTGCGCCACGATGGTGATGACTTTGCGTTCTCTATTTGTCATCAATTTCAAACATTTTTATATTTATCATAGATTCTTTTGTATTTTAGGTTGATGAAGATTATCTACATTGAGCAGTTCTCGAAATTGCATAATCTATTCAATACAATTTTACTCTTTCCTATAGAACATATGTTTGTCTTTTTTTAGTGCCGCTTTCTCAACAAATATGTTTCACAAAGATTTAAAAAATAAACACTTCAATAATTGAAATTTTAACAAAAAAATAGCAACTTCAAATAAAATGGACTAAAAAGTAAAACTATTACGAATATCTCTAAAACTACGTGACAGATCTTAACTAAGAAATAAATAAGAACACATCAGAAGCATTGGTATAATATAAGGATCATTAAAATCGGTTCACCCATTAATATAATCGAGCTAAGCACCTTTGAAGTCGATTAAAAAGAAAAGTGTCTACAACTGAAACGCACTAAAAAGTAAATTTTTTTTAGCTTCACGCTGTATCCCGCATATAGCAGGGTAGCCAGAGGGAACCTGAGAACTTAGTGTTAAGACACTCCGTTTTCTTTCCGTTCCCCACTTTCCCAATTTGAGGCATTGCGTGCTGAGTGGCGGAAATCAGCGCCGCGCTTTGCCTTGTTACCAGAAAAAGTAACATTATTACGAATAACTCAGTAACTGTCAAATGTTAACTAAATTTAAACGCAACTACTTCAGAACCTCATTCATTTTTTTTAAATCGGTTAAAATACACGAAGTTTCTACTAGATTTTTTAAACATTAATTATATAAATAGTTGGCAGAACAGCAAGCTTTTGTATGGGCGCTCGTTACAGAAATTCATTAACATGGAACAATGTAACGTAATTATAGCATTAACGATTAGACAGATTGTGGCGTCTCTTGATTGAGCATGCCTCACGTGGAATTATTATAATATATAGGTATAAAGCTGTCGTGGTTCAGTGGTACCTAAAAGTGGTACAAGATTGATTGTGAGTTTGATGAGGTAGTAAGATAATATGCAGTGTTATGTTGCGCCATTGAAAAGACTTTGTTAGTAGTTTGGGCGGAAAGCACCCTGCACTCCTTTGCTATATAAACTATAAGTGTGCCAAGTTTCATGCTCCTCTGTCCGCATAATTTTTGTGAAAACGGGTACAAAGATTTTGCTTCACGTATTAGTAAATAGGTATAAAACTGTCGTGGTTCAATGGTATTTGTAAATGCGATGAGTTTGATTAGTTATATATAGATAAAGCGCGGCGTTGAGTTCCGTCATTAAATACGCATTTTTAGTTGTTTGTTTTTTATATTTTTAAACTGTTAATAGCACTTAGGATAAGAAAAACATTTTTGGAAAACATTTATAAGTTTTGATCTTAGCGGGATTCGAACCCGTGACTCTTAGAAGCTATCCAAGCGCTCTGACTGCTAAGCTATACGTCACTATCAAGTTAGAACGAAATTTTTATATGCTGATGCAACTTATTTTTAATATTATTTTTTTTTAGATTTTTTAAAAAATACTTCCTTTTCACTTTTGCGTTTATTAATTTTCGATGATTTTCTTTTTTCTTTCTGTTCTAAAAGTATATTATATTAGCTTTTATAGCTGTATAAGCTGTTGTAGATTTGTACCGACATTGCTCGATGAATTGCTAAAAAAAGTGGCAGTAGGCGAGACAGATAACGAAAAGAATCGATGGCCGTTGGGGCGAAAGGTTCTCGAATGGCGACCACGGACCGGACGACCTCACGTAACAAATGGACCGACGATCTGGTCAAGATCCGGGAGCCACTGAATGGAAGAGGTGCAAAACTGATCCTCGCGGAAATCCTTGGACAAGGCTTATGTCCAGCAGTGGGCGTTATATAGCTGATACAACGAAACATTTGTAGAGGCCACCTTGGTACAGTGAAACCATCTTACTACAAAAATGCAGAACGGAGTGTCTTGACACTGGGTTCTGTCTGCTTATTCTGCTATTTTCAGGAATAGCACAATGAGATACTGTCTAACGTAATCGCGGAAAGTGGCGTAGAAACGCAAAACAAGAAAACAGAGTGTCTTAACACTAGGTTTTCTCTACCTGTTAAAAACAACACCTTCACGAAAGCCATTGGGACATTTAAATAGATTAATCCACTATATTAATATAGCAGACATTACTACTGATTATAACAATATAATTGAAATTTCAACTGCAAATAATCGATTTCATTGTGAGCGTTAATACGTGCTCCGGATACTAATTATATATCTATTAGATTAGACACGTAATATACTTGTGTAGGTACAGTGGTTATAAAGGTTAGTAAGGTAGGTGGTAATAGGTTCGTATATGTGATATATTTTGAGGCATTTGTTGCGAAGTGTTTGAAGACTTTCTACAAATTAAAAAAAACACCTGTTCTTTTAATTTGTTGAAAGTCTTTTTTATCCTAAAAGGATAAATATTTTGAATCTCTACTCTTCTATTTACAATCATAAGAGATTAGAGACTATCAGAGCTCAGTAGACCAGTGTCTGCTTGATACATGACGGTTATAGGTTCCATTCCCACTCGAGGTAATTATATCTAATTATTGTTATAACCCTGCTTTGGTAAGACAAGGCGCGACGTTAAGTTTTGCCATTCAACACGCAATGTCTCGATTTCTTAATTGTATGTTGCAAAAAAATATTGATGTATAAAACAAAAAAGTATATATTAGATCTATGACGTTCAATTAACATGACAAGTTTTAACTAAATTGATTCTTAGAGACCTACAAAATTTGCTTACGCACTCTCCTTATATATCCCATCTTCATATATTCATATGTATGCCATTCAACATGTAATAGGGGCGAGATAAGCAAGCTTCAGTGCACTTCTATACTAACCTATACGCCTTGGCAGAACTGTTAGATATTTGTGAAGGTATCCCATTGAGAAAAAATTGAAAGCTTATTAGGAAAATAGTTTTTGTATTTTCTTTTGAAAATTTTCTCTTGAAACATGAATTTCTTCTATGTAAATTAGAATTTAGGTCATTTTTCATTTTGTCAATATATTTTGGAATTGAAATTTAAAAGGCTCGACAGTTCAGTTCAGTTAGCTAGTTCAATCTTATCTTGCTATAGAATACTTTGTGTAGCTTTTTGTAATAATTCTAATACGCGCGTTGAAGTCTTGTCCATTTGTTAATATTTGCAACATGTAAAATTTTGTAAATAACCATCAATTCTACTCTGGAATGTGTACATTTTAAATTATTTTCTTTTCACCACTGCGGTAAGACAAAGCGCAGCCTTGATTTCCATCGACAAACACACATCGTCTCTATTTCAGGCGAAAAGTGGAGAGAGGAGTGTTTTGACACTATATTCTCTCTGGCTACATTGCTATTCGGAAAGTAAGGAAAGCTGAAGCATCTTAATCATATCTGCAATGTCATTAAAGTTTGTACTAAACACAAAAACTAAAAGTCGTTACATAACCAGTATTTAAAGCTCATACACATATGAATTCTAAATGAACGCTACACAGAATGAGTCCATTAGAATTCGATTGTCAAAGCAACAATATTCCGCCTAAATAAAAACAAAGTGCGAAAAGCAACATAAAGCCAGCTAAGGAGTGAACTCTGTAAACCCTTCCGACACCGGAGAAATTCATGAAATTCACCAAAATGCCATGGAAAATCGAACCTTGGACCTTTAGCATAGGATTGACAGTCGATTGACAGATGTTTGGGTATTTCACACGCGTATACACAACAAAAAGCTCAAGTCCCAAAAGTTACACCTTATAGCGTTTAATATAGAGATGGCTTTGGTATATCAAACATGGCTAGGATAGTTCGGATTCTGTAAACTTTTGTGCAGTTGATACCAGATAAATATTATTCAAGAGTGGTTGGTTTTAGATTGAAACTTTAGGTTTTGGCTCAAAATATCTATTTTCTTTTTATTTTCACGTAATTCTTTACTTTTTTTGGGAAAGCAGAGAGAATTTAGTGTTAGGGCACTGTGCTTAGAAGCGACGTGATTTTAAATTTTATATATCGTATTTTTGTATTTGCTTTTGTAATATGAAAATTTTGAATTTCCTTTGTCGAGCTTCAGGCTTTACAAGGTGCAAAATGTTTTAAATAAGAACACGTGAAATTCATAAGAAGATTGCCTATTTTGTGATGTACGGACATGTTCCATACAATAAAATATAATTTAGAACCAATTTGACGAAAAAGGCGCTGTTCTTGTCATTTTCCGCCTGAAAGCAGCGTACGGAATGTCTTGACTCTCTTCTCTCGTCTTATTCTCTCTGACTACCTTGCTATGTGTGGGATAACACGTAAAGTTGCTTAGTCGTACACAGTCGTACAGTCGTACACAAACATGGCGGATTGCAACTTGACGCGGCCTCTTGGGAGCGCATGTACGTATATAAATGTACTCAATTGTGGTTGCTTCAGATAAATAATTAATTAATGTTTTAATTATTATTTCTTGCAGAGAAAGAAGTTCTTTAACATATCTATTTCTCTTTTGCTTTTAGTATTACTTTGTGTACAACTTTCGTTTATATTTAAAATAATCCCGTACCAGGCGTGAATAAATTGATAAATCGAAATCACACGCCTTTAGAATCTTAAAGTTAAAGTGTTATTTAAAATTCTAAAAGCCGTCGTGGTGCAGTGCGAGCACATGTGACAGTAAATGTGATTGGTCGTTGGTTTGATTCCTATTCAGGGTAATGATTATATTTAAAGTATTTTTAATTCTCCGGTATGGTAAGACAAAGCGCGTCATTGAGTTCCGCCACTTAATTAGTTCACCCAGATTGTTAGCGGGAAGATTTTTTTCTTCTCAAGTAATTTTCAAATCCACAACTATGTCGATCGAGGCCTGTCTTGGCGCAGAGGCACAAGTGCGTGACTATAAGCTCGACCGACAGGTTGAGGGTTCGATTAAGACGGAAAGTGGGGAGAGGAAATGTTAAAAGACAACGGAGTGTCTTAACACTAGGTTCTCAGGTTCCTTCTGCCTACTCTTCTATGTGCAGGAAACAGCTTGCAAATGCACTTCGCGATAGAGTCATCTTGTCTCTTACAAAATATAGCTTAATATTTGTAAAATTACAAAAAACTAAGCTACAGAATATCTAATTTCGTCTATGAAAGCTTTGTGAAGCATTATTTAATATTATGGGGCAGAATATCTGCACAGAACGATCCCGAGAGAGGCCGCTTTGTACGTACAAGTTGCATTGCGGCGTTACAATTATACATAAAAATATATTATACTATACTTATATTATACAAATCTTAGTAAATTTTCACTTCTTTACACATTTTCGCATGTAAGAGGAGATCATAACCTAGTGTCATAACTCTCCATTTTCTACTTTCCGACTGAAATCAAGGCATTTTGGGTGACGATACTCTATCAAAAGTTTTGGAAATAGAATAGTTCTACCTAGTGGGAATCGAACCCACAACCTCAATAATATTTATAGCCATTTGCTTTACTGTGCCTGATGGCCTCATAAAAAACTTGCGATACTAAGCGATTCTCATATAATATTACAAGTAAAACAACTCGCTGTTAGTTTATCAATAGAGAGTAAAAAAAACCAGCTTCACAATGTAAACAGATTAAACCTAGTGTCAAGACACTCCGTTCACCGCCTTTCGGTCAAATTCGCGGCATTTCGCAAAATAAATTAAATATAATAATCATTTCCCGCGTGAGAATGGATTCCACAACCATCGTCGTTCACCGTGTTTACAATCAGACGCTGTCCCTATGTACCATGTTGACTTCGAACATAGATATATATTATAAGGACGAGACTACTGGCTAAAGAAAATTTGATATGGGCAGAGTATTTTTCTTTGATTTCTTAAAATTCCTGTGAAGGTTCCTGTGAACGCGAACGAAGTCACAGGTTATAGTTAGTTAATAACAAAAACGTATTAACTTAAATAATTGAAGGCTATCCAGAAATCAACATACATACATACCTCCAGGCCATACTTTGATGCCAAGTTAAATTAACACAGATTTGGTATATATTGGGACTCAATCATACTCGTGTGTACACATTGATTTACTATTAGAAATACATATTTGATCGTAAACTATTCTTAGTTACACTCACTTATGTTGGTATGTTTTGATGTGATAAGATTCATGAATGAATAAAAGCGTAAAATTTAATATAGTAATTTAGTAACAAGGCAAAGCGCGGCGCTGAAATCCGCCACTCATCACGCAATGTCTCAATCCGGCGGAAAGTGGGAAACGGGATTGTTGAAAGAGAAAGGAGTGTCTTAACACTAGGTACTTAGGTTCCGTCTGCCTACCCTGCTATATGCGGAATACAGCGTGAAGATATGACGAAAAAGTGAGCAGCAAGAGATAGGGGAAAACCTCGGTTTACTTTCGAGAACATACTATCAATGATACTGGAATGTGACGTATAAAATCCATGAGGGCTCAAAGTCAAAGTCAAAGTCAAAATATCTTTATTCCATAAAAATGCTTAACATTTACTTGGACATGTCATAAAAGTAGAAAAAAAAATGCAAAACAAAATAACCAAAAAAAAATGTGCAATTTTGACTTGAAAAAAGCCCGTTCAAATGGTTGAGCTCATGAGAAGATACAGGCAAAGAAACTCATGGCCACTCTTTTTAATTGCCAGTATTTGTTACAAATTCCAATTAACAATTTTAACTTAGTAATAGAGCAACTCATTTCCAAGCATCTTTATCGTGAACATAATCTTTAACAGAGTAATATGCTTTTTGGCAGAGCCTGTGCTTAACCACTTTTTTAAATTTGTTCAGTGATAAATTAACAACGTCGTTTGGAAGTTTGTTATAAAAGTGTATACTTTGACCTACGAATGAGTGAGACACTTTATGGAGCCTAGAGAAGGGCACAGCCAGCTTATTTTTATTTCTTAAATTATGTTGATGGAGGTCACTGTTTTTATTAAATTTATTAATATTTTTATGCACATATACTAGCTCCTCGAGGGTATTTATGAAGAGGTTAATGGCTTTATACCAAGGCGATGAAATGAAAATAATTTATAATATCGTCATTTTCTCGAGTGGGAATCGAATATTAAAAAAAATATTAAACTGAATATTGTCATATCCCATATATTAGTAGATTTATGGCTCCACGTAGAGAATTCAATCAAGTCAACGGAATCGTTCAAATATTCGAATATGATACATATATATAGAACATATAAATATTATTTATTAAGTAGTTAAGGATATGTTGGCACAACGTTAAGTTGTAAAGATGATAAAGGTAAAGGTTATGGGTTCGACACCCACTCGGAGCAATTATTTTTACGTTATTCATATACTTAAAATACTTTTTGAGTGAGCGAAATTCAAAAAACTAGGATGCTAACAACGAAAATAAGTTTGTTTTTGAATTTTCGTCATTTAGTAATTTAAAAAATCGTATATGCAAGTCAACTTAACAAGTTATTCACGCCTGTTTAATCACTTTCAACTAAGTTTCTCATTTTACTTACAAAATTACATATTTTATAAGACAATTACACCTGAAAATGATTTTCAAGTAAAATTTTCATAACAAAATATAAACTTTAGCTAAGTGTTAACAAAGTAGCTGATTTCAAACTCGCTACCAATTCTCTAAGTGTACGATAAGCTAAGTTTATGATGATGCAAGCTATGAAGATGTAATTCTATCTTGGTTAGTTATATCACATACTAGGTCTCACCCGTGGTTTTGCTCTCGTTTTCAATGGGAAATTAATATTAAAAAGTTGCGCCTGTCGTAGCGCAGAGGCACAAGCGTGCGACTGTAAACGCGACAGGTTGTGGGTTCGATTCCCACTCCGGGAAATGTAAAATTTAGTATTTTCATTTCTTGGGTTTGGTAACAAGGCAGCGCGGCGTTGAGTTCCACCACTCAACCCGCAATACCTCAATTCGGCGGAAAGTGGGGAACGGAATTGTAGAAAGAGAATGGAGTGTTTTAACACTAGGTTCTCTGGTTCCCTCTGCCTACCCCGCTATATGCGGGATACAGCGTGAAGTTAAAAAAAAATAAATAAATAAATAAATAACATTAAAAAATAGCTTAATCCACTAAAAAATCATAACCTGACTTCGGTGTAACGTAATAATGCGCTTTACCTTTACCAGAGTGAAGATATGAAAACTAAATATCATTTAATATTTTCATTTCCTGGAGTGGGAATCGAACCCACAACCAATTGTGTTGTCAATCAAACGGTGCCACAATATACTAAGCTGGATATTTAAATGAAATTTATTATTTTTCAATATATTTTTGTTACACTTTAATAACATTGAAACCTCAAAAGCTAACTAACCAATTACCTCGATAATTAGGTCAATTTTCCAATCAGACTTAGTAATATAGCTGGTTATTGTTATGATATGAAACAGTGTATTTACATTATAACGCTTGTGTACGCTTTTAATGAAAAAACTATATATATGTTTATTTATTATTATTTTTTTAGCTTCACGCTGTATCCTGCATAAAGCAGGGTAGGCAGAGGGAACCTGAGAATTTTCACACAAACATTCCGTTCCACACTATTCGTTGCATTTTGGCATTGCGTGCTGAGTGACGGAATTCAACGCCGCGCCGAAACCATTTTACCATTTTTTTTAAAAAAAAATTGCAATTCCTGGAGTAGGAATTGAATTCACAACCTGTCACGTTTACAATCGCATGCTTGTGCCTCTGCGCCGCAACAGGCGTTAAATTATCATTATTTTTGTACAAGTAGGGCACTACGGGTTCTGTACAAAGTACGGCGTTAAGCGCCGCCATTCGACAGGCAATGTTTAAATTTCAGATGAAAATGTTAATAATATATTCCGTTCTTTCTAAGTTAACTCCTTTCTGACCATCCTACTACCTACATGCGGTAAAAAATGTGAAACTGATTTATAAAATTAAGCAACTTGCACTCTTTTTCTTGTTTAGTAGGTTAAAGAGAACGTAGTCTTGAGACTCTTTCCATCCGAATTTGAGAAATTGCGAGTTAAGCAGAATTGGCGGAACTCAACGCCGCCTCAATTCAACGCCGCCTGTCATAATGATTATATTATATAGAAAAGACTTATTATAATAAAGAAAACAACAACTTGTCTCTCAGTAATTTCTGACTCGACAGCTTCAATTTTTTCAAGTGAACAATTATTTTATATTTATTATTTAAAAAAGTAAAGTTAATTCGCTGAACAGTAAAAAGTAATTATGCGGTTTAAAAACGACGTAAATAACTGCAGCGAACGTGCAGTTTTACGTGAATGTAATTAAACATTTTTAAGCGTTATTCAGCACTACTACATTTTCATTACACGAACGAGCAAAATACTTTCACTCAAAAATCACAGTAGCGGAAAGAACAGGCGTCAATCTGTAAATTATTTTGTATTTTTCTCTCTCTTTTTTTTAACTTCACGTTTTATATCGCATAAAGCAGGGTAAGCTAAAAAGATTCTAGTGTCAAGACACTGTTCTCTATTACCATCACAGTATATATGTATGTTCATTGGCTTATTTTGTATATTGGATTATCATTTTCTAGATTATCAAGTATATCAATTATTATTTTTTTAACTTTTACTTGCATCCTAATGCGACAGGTTGTGGGTTCGACTCCTTACACTCTAGGAAATGGGAAATTTTACTCTGGGTTTGGTAACAAGGCAAAACGCGGCGTTGAGTTCCGCCCTCAGCTAACGCAATGCCTCAATCTGACGGAAAGTGGGGAAAGGATTTGCTGGAAAGAGAACGGAGTGTCTTGTAATACTAGGTTCTCCTGGATCTCTGCCTACCTTGCTGTATGCGGATACAAGGTGCGTGAAGCTAAAAAAAAGACATTGCGTGTTAAAATGACGCTGCTCCTCAACACCTCATACTTTTGTCTCAACAAAGAGGGAAAGAAAATGAAAAAATTAAAGATTTTACTCCAAATGGGAATCAAACCCGCAACCAAACGGGTTTACAGTTAAACTGTCTAACATAGGCCATAACATAGTAAATAAATCTCCTCTATCCACTGGATCATACGCTTCATACAGATAAATAGTCCGCGTCGTGTCGGCGGATATGTGATGTATTATTTTCAATTTACAGTCTACAGTGCCCTGCGATTACTTCGCCCGGAATATTGACAGGCCACTTTGTTACCTGCATAGTTATTGATACCATTTAGTTTGATGTGACTTGGTGATTTTTGGTGATAAATTGTAGTGGAGGATAGCGTTTATGCTGTTGTTTTAGTTTTATGCTTTTTGTTTGTATAGGGTAGGTGGAGAGAATTTAGTGTTAAGATATTCTGTTCTTTACTTATTGCTTTCAGAACGTTTGAAATTATCTAGTGTTTAGGTACTCTGGTCTCCACTTTTTGCTTTTAGAATGTTTGAAATTGTAAGATTATTGTGTGATCTTTAAATGTTTTACAATTTATCTATCATTAATTTTCGTATAATTAAGTTTTTTTTTAACAAAAAAAAAACCAACTTTAAATAATGCACTAAAAAGTAAAAGTAGTAAATTTTTTTGTTACGAATAAATCAAAAACTACTTCTCCTAAATCCTAACTAAATGTCTCCTAACTAAAAAGAGGACCTCAGAAGCAATAGCCATCATATACCACAGGAATCATCTAAATCGGTTCACCCAGCATATAGTTATGCGGTAACATATATAAAGACCGTCGGTTAAAAACAAAGGAATACGGAAACGATAACGTCAACTGTGTAGTATAAAATGATACTGAATCGTTTGCACCTGACCATTATTCATCTACAGAATGGAGAACGGAGTGTCTTAACACTATGTTCTGGCTGACGAAATCGTTATACTGAAAAAATTGTGTAAATGCTTGCCACAGCAGCACAATATGTCATTAATAATTCAAAATTTACCAAAAAAGAAAACCAACTCAAATACAAAGCACTAAAAACTATATTTATTACAAGTAACTCAAAAACCACTAGTCAGACCTTAACTACATCTATAAAGTACTATATTAGAAGCATTAGCTGTAATATAAAGAAAGGAATCATCAAAATTTTGTTTGGTGGTAGGAGGTTCGTCCTCCGTCTGGCTCGCGACCACTATCATGTCAAAGACGAACCGCCAAATATCTTATGATGTGTTCCGGTTCGATGGCATGTAAGCCAGGTTTTCCCATTCCCACCCATCCTTTCCCCAAAATGTGGTGGTTCCAAGAACGGAATACTACATTGTCCTCCTCTTCCATCTGTATCCTCTAGGTTGGCAACGCATCTACAACATCTCTGGTGTTGTAGATGTTCATGGGCGAAGGTATCCACTTACCATCATGTGGTCCTTCTGCTCGTTTGCCATCCCTTATCCATAAAAAAAAAAAAAAAAAATTAGTTCACCCAGTAAAAAGTTATGTGTTAATATTCATAAAAAACATAATCGAATTGATAATCTCCTCCTTTTTTCGAAGTCGGTTAAAAACAAAGGAATACGGAAACGAAGTAGCGTCAACTGTCTAGTATAAAACGATATTGATGACTTAAACCCAGCGCCAGCTTCCACGCGCAATGAATCGCTAGCAATACCTGACCATTATTAATGTACAAATATATACTTTAATAACGTATACATTGCTCGGTTATATTATAAATGAAAATTGTAATGGCACAGAGTTCCGTCACTCTAAACGTAATATTTGAAATGTTCAGGCGGACAGTAGAGAACGGAATTTTTTGATTGATTCTTTTGACTATGCGCGAAAAAGCGTAAAAAAATGACTTCTGTTTTTTTATAAGGAATAGGTAAATAAATCTAGTGTTAGATCACTCCGTAATATTTTGTTTACTCATTTTAGGTATATGTAGTGTTGAGTGCTTGCGTTACGTTTTTCCAAACTGCAATGGGGAAAAGATAAGGAAGCCTAAGCAGTATATAATCTACTGAAAAATATCTTAAGGTACAACCATGCTGTATGCCACCATATTAAATAACTTTAAATTCCCTACTAAGTCAGACAAAGCGCGGCGTTGAGGTTTCGTTCAGTCACTCAATACGCAATACCTCAAAATCAGATAGAAAAAGGAGAACGGAATGGGTGAACACTAACTCTCTCTCTTTCTGCCCTGCTAAAAAATAAAGTCAGTCACTTTCTAACTATCGGTGCGTTTGTGTATTTTCATAATTGATATTAAAACAGTAATGTATATCGAAATTTCAGTTCAATCGTAATCGAAAATTCACTATAGTAAAAGTAAAACGCGATACACTTATATATTTCAAGTTGTGTAGTTTATAGTACATAGTACTAGCTGTTACCCGCGGCTTTGCTCACGTGGTCAATAGCAGTCCATAGTTACGTTAATTTGAAGACTTTGAAATAGCTAGATTTTCAAATGTTTAGACAATCGTATGTCTTTTTCAATAGCTCTACAATATATATACAAAGTTTCATGATAATCAGTTGAGTAGTTCTGGCGTAACAATGTTTTTGTTTCAAACTTCACATAGCAGGGTAGAAACCTGAGAACCTAATGTTAAGACACTCCGCTCTCTTAAAATTTTCGTTTCAATTTTTCTCCGAACTGAAGCATTTCGTACTAATTGGCGGAACTCAACGCCGTGCTTAAAAATATTTGAATACGAGATATATAATATATTCATTTCCTTGCGTGGTAATGGAACCCACGGCCTGTTTGATTTACCTTCATACGTTGTCTCTGCGCTACGAGAAACCTTAAAAATATGTTTTAAAATGGTCTTTTTAAATAAAAATATAATTTTTAATAGCTCTAAGAATATGTGTACAAAGTTTCATCATAATCGGTTGAGTAGTTTTGGCGTGAAAGCGTAACAAACAAACTTACATTCACATTTATGATATTAGTAGGGTCACACAGTATGTATGCATTCACTGCAAGTTTAATACTTAATGAGTGTGATTGAAGCGATCGGTCTTTATTTATCGCTGTAACGTGATTTTGCACGCGTTAAAATCCATTTTGGGGTGTTTACTATGGATTTCATGTAATATGGTATGGTTTATTATTTTTTAATATTTATTTTATGAGTATTTATTATATTTTACGGATTTGTATAGGAATTTAGTGGTGTTTCATTACGCTTTTTATTGATATATCTCTCTTTTAAACGCCTGTTGTGGTGCAGAGGCACAAACATGCGACTGTAAACACGACAGTTTGTGGGTTCGATTCCCACTCCAGGAAATGCAATTTTTAATTACCTGAATTTGGTAACAAGGCAAGCGCGGCGTTGAGTTCCGCCACTCAGCACGCAGTGCCTCAATTCGGCGGAAAGTGGGGAACGGAGTGTCTTAACACTAGGTTCCTTCTGCCTACACTGCTATATGCGGGATACAGCGTTAAGCTATGTATTCGCTTCTCCGTTGGCTTAACAATAACATGCATACATATAACATAATAGTAATAAAGCTGTGTGTGTATGTGTGTGTTTGTGTTTGTGTATGTTTGTGTGTGTATGTGTTTGTGTGCACGCGCATGTGTGCGTTATTTAAAAACGAGCAAAGTATTTATTATAGCAAATTTTCTATTTCGGCATAAGCCAGTTAGTCAAAGTTTTTTTGCATGAGTTCTTATGATTATAACTCCATGTTATAATTTCCATCAAAACATATATTAAATTACTTAATATGCTAACACCAAAAATTATCTCTTTTTTTTTAACTTCACGCTAACCCGCTTATAGCAGGGTAGCCAGAGGGAACCAGAGAACCTAGTGTTAAGACACTCTATTCTCTTTCAACAGTTCCGTTCCCCACTTCCCGCCGAATTGATGCATTGCGTGTTGAGTAGCGGAACTCAACGCCGCACTTTGCCTTGTTACCAAACACAAGAAATGAAAATACTAAATTTTACATTTCCTGGAGTGGGAATCGAACCCACAACCTGTCGCGTTTACAGTCGCACGCTTGAGGTGTGCGCCACGAAAGGGGTTAAATTAACCCTAAAGCCTATATCTGATCAGTTATTTGGTACGTTCGAGTTATTTTGATTATAATTACGTAAATCACTAAAATTTGTGCTTTACCTGTTTGAATATGAGTGTAACAGGTTTGGTGTATTTCCTTTTCATTTGAGTGTATCGAGAAGCCATCATGGCGCAGTGGCACAGTGTCTAACCGTACAAACGATAGTTGTGGATTCGATTCCTACTCGGGAAATGATTAAATTTAAATTTTGTTTAAAATTGCGTGCAATACATTGCGTGTGGAATGGCAGAACTCAATGTAACCCTTTGTTTTATCAAAGCGGGGAAATGAAAATAATTTTAATCAACCCACGAATGAGAATCGAACCTGCAACTGATTGCATTTACAGTCATTGTATGCTAATTTTTATAGTAGATTTCTAAAATGTAAAGCATTTTTTTCATCCTTTATAGAGAGAGTAAATCCTACAGTCCCTGTGCACTTTCGCCTCGTCCACAGTCATCAACCTCCCCATACCTACCCTGGGAGGTCTTCATGCTTTTACGTGACCTTCCTCCAGTATCATTGATACTGTGTTCTTAACCGAGGTCTTTCCTTTTCTTAAAATAATTTAGTAACATTTGGAAATATCATTATATATTAACATTGTTAAGTATAGAGATATTTTCTGTAACTTCAAAAGTTTGCGCGTCTTGTATAACACGCTTAAGCTAAATGAGCGCTCTGACTAATTAACCTATACGTTCACTTTAACCGATTTGAAAAAAAAGGGGGTTCCCAATTTGACTTTATTTTTATATGTTTTTTTTTTAGTTTCACGCTGTATCCCACACATAGCAGGGTAGGCAGAGACAATTACAGAACATAATGTTAAGACACTCCGTTCTCTTTTGATATTTCCGTTTCCCACTTTTTGTGTGTTACCACATAGCTTTTTTACTGGGTGAACATATTTTGTCGATTCTTTTTTTATTGGATAACTAGTGCTTCGGATGTGGCTCCACTTAAATCTAGTTAGCATCTAATGGATAGGTTTTGGGTTCTTCGTAATAATTCAAATTTTATTGTATTTTATTTAAAGCCCATTTGCTTTCTTTGTGACACTTTTTCCTGCATAGCAGCATAGACAGAAGGGCTTAGTGTCAAGACTCCTTATTCTACTCTTTCCACCAGAACTTGAGACATTGCGTGTTCAATGGCGAAACTAAACTCCGCGCTTTGTCTAGCCAGAGATTATTTCCGTAAGATCGAATTGACAACCCACTGATGGCCATACGATTTTTATACAAAAATAATACAT
The DNA here is from genome assembly GCA_033558755.1 of Philaethria dido. NCBI lineage: Eukaryota > Metazoa > Arthropoda > Insecta > Lepidoptera > Nymphalidae > Philaethria > Philaethria dido. The sequence continues at coordinate 8,655 of JAKGSA010001100.1, read as the reverse complement.
ACAGGACATTAACTTCAATCCTTTGCCTTTGTTTAGTTAATAATACAATATACATACATGGATTCACAAAATTCGTTTAGGGCACAATAATACGAGGCCTCAAAGCCTGACTAGCCAATTATGGCATTAATTGGGTCAATATTCCAATCAGACTTGGTTCTGCTGTACACAATTTTATGACTATTACCAGTATATGGCAGTGCATTTTACGTGGCTGTTTTAAATTACATGCTATCGACTTTTAAGGTTTATTATTTGTTTTGTAATCTTATTGTCTATGTAAACTTCTTTATATTTTTTTTTTTATGGATACCGGATGGCAAACGAGACAGAAGTGACCCAAGCTTGATGGTAAAGGGTTAGCCTTTCACCATGAACATCTACAACACAAGAGATGTACTAGATGCGTTGCCAACCTAGAGAAGGATGTACAGATGAAAGGAGTGATAATTATGTAGTAGTCCGCTATCGGAACCACCACATTTTGGGGAAAGGATGGGTGGAAAGGGAAAACCTGGCTTACATGCCATCATCGAACCGAACACATCATAAGATATTTGGCGGTTCGTCTTTGTGACATGATAGTGAGCCGCGAGCCAGACGGAGGACGAACTCTCCTTACCACCAAACAAAATATTATATTTTAATAATATCTTACTAATATTATGTATGAGGCTGGATAGATGGATGTTACTTCCTTACGTAAAACTTTCTGAACGAATCAGATACGCTCTGAGGGAATAACAATATATTCTGCATATGTAAGAATATATATTAAAGGTGTATGGTAAAGACCTTTCAAAAGTCTTTTAGACAAAGAAGATAGTACTGGGATAAAGAAATGATGCTGGATGTAACATGGGTGTAAGACTCCTGATAATACTCAAATTCCTGCACAAGATCTTGGGTAGTAAGAGAAAACCTGACTGTGCTCCCATATACTCATTAGTAGATGCAGTTTAGAACAAAAGAGAGAGAGGCAAGTTTGAATACCTAGGCTGCCCAGACCAAGAGATTGTCATAAAAGATTGTGAAAGTAAATGAATTTACCATAACGTGTTATTAATCTACAGAGTTATGGGAAGGATGACTATATCTTATTCTCAATTTTGTTCTATATAATCATCATTCCCCAAGACTCATCTCTTCATCACCGTTATTAGACATGGTACGAGGATATTCAATTACATACAGCTTCACGTTGTATCCCGCATATAGAATGTAGGTAGAGGAAATCTAGTGGTTAAGACACTGATCCTCACCTTCTTTACCGGGAGTGGTGGACCTTAACCCAGCAAATGAAAAATTACATTTCATGGAGTGGGACTCGAACCGATAATCTCTCAGTGTTCGCATCAAGCAGCCGTTACGCCAACATTGCGGCGTTATAGGCATTCAATAAAGTCAAGTTATGCTTAATTTATTATTATTGGGAGAAACAGGAAGATCCCCCAGAAACACTTGTTGGTGGTGGTGAGGTTCGTCCTCCGACCGGCTCGCCAAGACCACTATCATGTCAAAAAGACGAACCGCCAAACATTCATGTGTTCCGTCTGATGGCATGTAAGCCGCTGATTTTCCCCTTTCCACCCATCCTCTCCCCCGGCAAAATGTGGTGGCTCCCGATAGGACTACCACATTGTCCCCCCTTCCATCAGTATCCTCACGACAGGTTGCAGCAACGCATCTACAACATCTCTTAGGGGTGTTGTTACGATGTCTATGGGCGAAGGTGCAACTTAATTTTCACCATCAGGTCCCCTTCTGCTCGTTTGCCGTCCGTTAATAAAAAAAAAACACATTTCCTATAAACAAGTATCAAAATACATGATTCGTATAAATATATTTGAAAACTAATTAGAGTTTCAATGAAGTTCTCATTTATAATATTTTCACCTCAGTACTAAAGTGCTATGAAAACTATAATTTAGTTTTCACCATTCAAAGAGTTATATAAAACAAACTACAAAAGTGTTATATTAAAAATATTGTAATCAAAGATAAGTAAAAATTGCGTATGTTGCTCCGCCATTTTCCCCATATATTTCAGAATTCAGTGAGGAAGAGAACGGAGTGTCTTTTGACTCACTCAGATTCTCTCTGTCAACTCTTGCTATAACGAGCGGGATGTGTGTGTGGGAGATGTAGCTTTACTTACACATGAACCCATTTGGCACGTGATAGAAGAAAACTCTATGATCTATTTTTGTTTCTAAACAATAGCTTGCTCTAGTTATATTAGCATGCCATATGAAGTCAATGGATTCATCAGCCATCATCAAAAAGTGCTAAAAACAAAAAATATTTAGAAAATGAAGAAATTATCCCAAAGAACAATTCCAAAGAAGCGTGCCTGAATCCTAAAGTTATGTTAAAAGATTGTCAAAGTGTTGCTAAAAACAATCTTACCTCAAGTGTGAATGACTATAAAACGATTTTATAATAGGAAAGCTCATGATCATCTATCTATACTTCTGCTGTTTATTTTATTTATACTTGCATTATATCAAATAATACCTCGGCCTAATTCGGCCACATTACGTGCTAGGTGGCGGATTCAACGCCGCGGGCTTGCCACGCTTCAATAGAGCGGAGAGTAACTATATCTTCGTACAAAAATCATAGTTTGAAAATAAACATTATATAAATTATAAGCCACAAGACTTCTTACTGAACATTAAAAATGCTCAACATAGAATTTTGGAATTGTTTGACTTCAGGCAGCTGATTTTACAAATACCCAGCATTTTGAGATGCCGTTATATTTAAACTATGTTTCTAGATCATGTTAGAAGGTAAAAAATATTTTACTTCTGTTTAATATATTGGATACTTTTTTTTTCAACTTCACGCTGTACCCACGCTTGGCAGAAGGGTAGGCGAAGGAACCAAAGAGAACCTAGTGTTAGGACACTCCCCATTCTCTTTCAACAATTCCGTTCCCACTTTCCGCCGAATTGAGGCATTGAGTGTTGAGTGGGACTCAGCATACGTCACTAGATACTTAGAGTCATGTAACATTTCTTCTAGATCGGTCCAGTAATTTCTGTTGAAAGAGTAATAAACATACGTACATACATCCTCGCAAAGTTTAACATTTAGCAAACATATTATTAGGATATCAATAAATATATTTTTTTTAGATTACCTCCTGCTTTTGAACAAAAAGGGATTATTGGCTTGGCTACAATTATTGTTTTTTTTTGCAGTTTCACGCTCTTTCAGCATAGAAATGTTGTCAGGAGTAGTAGAGAGGGAGAAAAGAAGAGAATACAGGAGGGTAAGGAACTTAATATCAAGACCTCCACGGAACTCAACGCCGCGCTCTTACCTACTGGTTAAGCTACTTCATCCAAAAATTTACACAAAAATAGTATTTTTTAACAAAACTAACATTTCCACATTCCTTACAAATGCCTTGGGATCAATCTTGAACAACTTTATATTCAGTGAGTCAATCTTCGTTGTAAAAGTGTTCCAGTATTCGTGTGCTCAATTGGAATTTAAAATATATTGATTCCCTTATGAACGGGGACAGAGAGATGAAATATTAGCGTTTCTTTGCAATTGGCTCCAGCTGCTGTAATTGTAAACGATACGTGACTTGGATTGTTGAACTGTCTGGTGATATTGATGTACTATCTGTTATATATTTATTTGTGGTGAACATTTTTGTTATGTATGTACATACGAGTATATCTAAAAAATAATGCTTATAAGAGTGATATAAATATAGTTTTACTAAATTGAATTATCTTTTATTTTTTTTATTTATTTTTTCTTTTTTTTAACTTCACGCTGTATCCCGCATATAGCAGGGTAGGCAGAGGGAACAAGAGAACCTAGTGCTTAAACACTCCATTCTCTTTCAACAATTCCGTTCCCCACTTTCCGCTGAAATGAGGCATTGCGTGTTGAGTGGCGGATCTCAACGCCGCGCTTTGCCTTGTTACCAAACCCAAGAAATGAAAATACTAAATTTTACATTTCTTGGAGTGGGGATCGAAACTACAACCTGTCGCATTTACAGTCGCACGCTTGTGCCTCTGCGCCACGACAGGCGTTATTATTATATTTTATTATTTTAAAATACTTTGTTTTAAATTGACATAGTTTTTTTGGAAATCAGTTACACTCGTAAGAATTGTATTAGCGTGTATTATAGATGCTGATTTGATTAAAGAATAATTCTATCAAATATTATTTTTGCTGTAATCAATTGACATCCCATATAAGGTTACATTTGTCATGATAGTTGCTGATTTGGTTAATTTGTAAAAACAGGGGTGACCATAATTTAAGAGTTTCAAACAGCTCATTAATAAAGTTAATTATAATTCCCACGTATTGGAATCGAACCCACAACCAATTACATTTACAGTCAAGCACTATTCCAATATGCTACAGTGGCTTCAAATAAAAAAAGAGAAAAGTTTTATTTCATATTAATTTTTAATATACATTAAAAAAAATATCCTACAACTAAAGTTAACAGACAGAAATACAAAATCAATAACCACTCATTCCATAATTATCACGAAAAAAAATCTTTTACAACTACCCGCAAACCCTACAAGCCTTGTTCGAATTCACTTTGACATTTCGTTCAGGTTCCGCTTGGCAGTATTTCAGAATGTGTTTTAATGAGAAAATTATAAGTGTGACGTACAAAAAAAAGCGAGGAACGGCAAGTAGAAGCACTTGTGGAACGCTAAATGAAGTAACCAGCGACCCAGTGCCCTGGCTATGAATTATGTGATGAATAAATTTTGATGAGCGATTCATCCGGAAATAGCTTTTATTTGCTGTCATATTTTAGTTTTTAAGCTTTAGAGCTCGGTTTGGGGTTACAAAGTTGCTAACGTTTTTTCTTTTCTTTTTTTTTTGTTAAATGCTATGGTAGCGTAGGTAATTGGGTATTGTTTGGAAATGCATAGCGCATTTGTACCTATATACATACATACATAGCTTCACGCTGTATCCCGCATACAGCAGGGTAGGCAGAGGGATCCCAGTGTTAAGACACTCCATTCCCCACTTTCCGCCGAATTGAGGCATTGCGTGCTGAGTGGCGGAACTCAATGCCGCGCTTTGCCTTGTTACCAACCAAACCCAGGAAATGAAAAAATCCATTTCCTGGAGTAAGAATCGAACCTACAACCTGTCGCGTTTACAGTCGCACACCTGTGCCTCTGCGCCACGACAGGCGTTTATAAATATAAATATAATGAGAAAAAAACGTAAAAAAATTGAACGCACGCCCGTTTTCTAAATTTGTAAAAATCTCTATACAGAGAGGCTAATAACAAAAATTAGTTTTAACAAGCGTATGAGTATTCCGACGCAGCCGGATATAGAACGCATGGCTTAGTGGTCAAAGCGCTTGGACGGTCTCCAAGAAGCGCGGGTTCGAGTTTCGTTGCGTACAAATTTTTATACGTTCTCTAAATATGTTCTACGTTTCCTAAGTATGTGATAAACACTTTAAAACTTCAAAAAATGATGAGTAAGTTTTACATAATATCTAAGTTGTAATGATATCATATTTGTATAATTTTTAGGCATTATTACTCCCTTTTTACGGTATACTAAGATGTACGAAGCGTTAGGTTCCGCTATTTCACTAATTCTCATTCTCAGTAAAACAAGTAAACGAAATGAGGGAAGAATCCTAAACCATTGTTACTTTATGTATTAATTTATTTATTTAGTCACGAAATATAAAAAAATTGCAATTATTTAAAATAACGGATTTTTCTAAATATAATTAAACAGTTACAGTGAAAAAATCAGTAAAAAGTGAGTGGAAGCCATCGTGGTGTAGTGGAAAGTGTATGACTGTAAATACGCTTGGTTGTAGGTTCGATACTCACTCGAGAGAGTGATTATTATATTTCAATAGATGTTGAAACCACTAGTCACACACAGAACAGAGGAGAACGGAGTGTCCTAACATTACATTCTCTGTAACAAACCGACAAAATTACCAATTTATTCCATACACCATAGTTCCCATAAAACATTTTCATATCACTATAAAAGCTTTTTACTATATAATCGAATAAAAATACCATCCAAGAAATAAGTAACGTTTCGCTCACGTAAATTGTAAAATACTACGAAGCGTTATTTCAAACTCTAGGTGGATTATTGCGGTAACTGGGAATTTCTAACAGATGCACGTTGCGATCAGCACGATGCACAAGAGAGAAAAATATTCTATATATAAACAGTCATTAGAAATAGAAACAGAATTTAGATTAACACCAGGCAATAACCATAGTAAAATAGAAATAAAAAATAGTATAATAAAGAAACAAAATGAAGTGTGGAGAAATAAGAACCTACATGGACAATTCCCCAAGAAGGTACTTGACCAAGCCAACGTAGACAAAGAGCTCACATTTAAATGGTTGAAGAAACAGTCAATTTCACCTTCATTGGAATCGTCCATATTTGCTATACAAGATCAGGCAGTAATGACACGCCAACATGAGCGGGATATATTGAAACTAAATGTTAATGGCAAATGTCGCTTGTGTGCAAATAAGGACGAAACAATACAACACCTTCTAGCAGGTTGCGAGAAACTTGCTGGAACATATTTCGTTAAGAGACACAATAATCTAGTTCAATATATATTCTGGTGCTTGGCTAGGAAAAGCAATATTGAAACCAACAAGTTATGGTGGAAGGAGGAACTCAAACAATCAACTGTAAAAGAAAATAGTTCTGCAAAATTAATGTGGGAACTTCCCGTACAAACGGATATAACAATAGTACACAATAGGCCTGATCTGATATATATAGATAAAAAAAACAACCATACTTACCTTATTGACGTCTCAGTACCATCTGACTATAATATTGGAGCTAAGGAAATTGAAAAAATCAGCAAATATCACCCGCTAAAAATTGAACTCTCCAGATTATGGAATACCACCGTCACGACCATTCCGATAATAGTAGGCGCCACAGGAGTAGTGACGAAGAGTCTTAGGCGGTACTGTGACAAGTTAGACGCACACATAAACATTCACATCCTTCAAAAACAAGCAGCATTACACTCATCCACAATAATCAGTAAAGTACTTGGAGATACCGTTTTCGTAACCCAATCATCACAAACACAACACACCCCCCCAACTCCAGTGCAACAATCATCAGGTCAACTCTCATCTTGACGACAGGAATATAGCCCACAACCGATACATTGTTAATCTTTTTAATAACATAATTTTATTTATTAACTAAATATAAACTGAAATACTTATAAACTTATTAATTCAATATAACGAGGTAAAGGATAATAATAATTACTAATAGGTACCTTTTTTCCTGAGGGTTTCAGGACGGGGTATTTATTAAGACCGACTACGTCGTGAAAAAGTCGATATAATAGAGAAATTGAAGAAAATATTTTAATTTAAAATTATTACTCCAGTTTCAAGATCAGGAGCATTTTTTCATTGTTATATTATACGTGTTGTTGTCTTTTATTTTTAATAATATATTAGTTAAAAAAACTACTATCTCATAAATTTTTCTGAAGAAGATAGTCACTTGAACAGAACAGGAAAAAGAATACAACTACTAAGTAAGTTTATTCTACGCTCTACTTAAGCTGCTTTCATCCAAATGGGTCTTGTAATATTTAATTAACAAATGGACAACATATATAAGTGGCACATTTGTTAGTCCGAACTACTACTATCTTTATAGATCATGCATTGACCGATATTTGTGTTCGTGATATACGTGATACACGTCAATTATTGACATTATCTTCGTAAATATAATTTTACTTGTTTGATTACAATTAAACATAAAAGAACCTTTATTAAGGGTATGATAATATATATAAAAAACGAAATTAAAATAATTCTTTATTCAAATAGGCTACTACAAGCACTTTCGAATAATCAATTAATATAAAGATTTTCTAGAAAATATAATGAAATTATAATTTAGTCTAGTTTTTTACCGTCAAAAAATGGCGGATAGCCTGGGACACATGAATCAATGATGGCCCAACCGCTTTTTGCCCTTGTATACATCACAGTTATAATAAATATTCGATGAACATAATCTTCACAGGCACAGTCTTGACATTCCTGGCAAGGTATTCAGAGTTTCATTCAATCAGTCCATTTTCCTTTAAAAAGACTATGGATATTTTCCTTTGCTCTTTTAGCTCCGTCATGTTGTTGTATTTCAATTTGATTTTTTTACTGCATTATTTCTGTTTTTTCTCTCCTTTTTTTTTGGTGATGATGCTTTCTTGAATTTTCGCGGTCGCGTCAATCGTGAAGTATACTTGATAGAACATCAACTCTCTCTGCCACTTTTCTCGCTGAAAGCATGCATTCAATCATACTTTGCTTGTAAATGCTTTTATCATTTGATTTTCCTCTTATTTTCCTCTTTCACTGCTTCTCCCCATGAATCTTGGCATACTATCTTAGTATTTTTGCAATGATAGGAACGCCTGTCGTGGCGCGCACAAGCGTGCGACTGTAAACGCGACAGGTTGTGGGGTCGATTCCCACTCCAGGAAATGAAGTAATTTTATTTTCTGGGTTTGGTAACAAGGCAAAGCGGGTCGTGGGGTTCCACCACTCAACACGCAATGCCTCAATCTGGCGGAAAGTGGGG
>JAKGSA010001099.1:83951-107791 GCA_033558755.1 Philaethria dido | reverse complement strand
TTGAGGCATTGCGTGCTGAGTGGCGGAACTCAACGCCGCACTTTGCTTTGTTACCAAACCCAGGAAATGAAAAGATTAACATTTCCTGGAGTGGGAATCGAACCCACAACCTGTCACGTTTACAGTCGCACGCTTGTGCCTCTGCGTCACGACAAGCGTCATTAAACGTACGATACGAAGGATATTAAACATACCTCTATAATCTATATATACAAAAAAGTACGCTTAAATCATCCACGTACTTACATACATACATACATACAAATTCGACCTCATTTCACAAAAGAGTGGGTACCAAGACAGCTGCCTACTAAATCCAACAGCAGAATAAAAGATCTCCTCAAGCTACAAAGGCGCACCTGGGCTTACGCACAAAAGGATAAGATCCTGATACCTGGCTATGTATTGGGGTTTCTGACGGTTTTTAAGTAATGCTGAGTGTGTTTTTTTTTAAATAGTTAGTTTTAATTTGTTATGTAATGTTAGTATTGCTTTATTTGGTATTTTTGCATTTTTATGCCGAAATGAAGATTGAAATGAAAATTTAAATTTCTTAACCTAAAACTTTGATACCAATTTTTGTTATTAAAAAAAATGAACAACAAGAAATATAAATAATTAAAATTTATACAATTATTATGAATAACTCATAAACCATTTATAACTAAACTAACTAAATTAAAATGGAACTACATTACACTGGGACTGCACAAGCTATCATATAAAAAAAGAATCATCAAAGATGGTTCATCCAGTAAAAAGAAATGCGGTTACAAACCAAAAAAATACAGTAGAATGAGACCTGTCATGTAGGAAAAAAAAATCACTATAAAGTACAATAAAATAGCCAAATATATATATTTTTTTAACTTTACGCTGTATCCCGCATAAAGCAGGGTAGGCAGAGGGAACCAGAGAACCTAGTGTTAAGACACTCCGTTCTCTTACAACAATTCTGTTCCCCACTTTAATATATTTTGATTTTTGATTTCAATAATCAGAACATCATTATATCCAGTTTGTAACCGCCATACAAATTTTAATCCCCTATATTTGAATATGATCGTTAACACTTGAAAACGTATTTTACGAATGACTTCACGTATTATTATTATAATTGTAAGCACCATCGTAGTGCAGGTGTAATAATGTAACGGTATTGAGTTCGAATACAACCTAGGGGATATAGTTTTAATCATTTGGTTTGTTTTTGTCTTAAATTACAAAATTAATGGAAAATAAATCAACATTTTGAGTCATATGTATCGTAGGAATATCTCTGGCTACCTACTAGCTATGCGGGACAAAACGTCAAGTTGAGAATATTACAATTACGACATACTCATAAAATAGTAACTTTATTTTTTTTTATTCAATCACTTAATACATTTCAGGATAATAAATTTTATTTCAAGCGTGCGATTGTAAACGCGACAGGTTGTGGGTTCGATTCTCACTCTAGAAAATGAAGTATTTTCATTTCCTGGATATGGTAACAAGGCAAAGCGCGGCGTTGAGTTCCGCCACTCAACACGCAATGCCTAAATTCGGCGGAAAGTGGGAAACGGAAATGTTGAAAGAGAATGGAGTGTCTTAACACTAGGTTCTCTGGATCCCTATGCCTACCCCGCTATATGCGGGATACAGCGTGAAGTTAAAAAAAAATCTTTATGAAGATGGATATCTCTCTCTTTCACACTAAAAGTACTGAACGGATCTAAATGAAATTTTACAGTAATATAACTTATACGTATGTATGTATATGCACTAGAGGTCCCACTAAAGCGTAAACATTTTTTATACAAATGCATATATCAAGCACATGTTAGTGTGTGTAATATATATTTTATTAATTTAAATATATTTCTAATGTGTTATGAAAAACATTGACTTTCTTCACTTCTTCTTCATGTACATCCATGCATGTCAAATTTCGCATTCCTCCTTCTGTATAGTTTTCACAAAAAGGGCTCCAAAATTCTTCTTACACATATTAATATAATAAAGTAAATATTATGAGCTAGAGCTCAGCATACGATCAAAAGCCGTGTACACCGCGACCTGATTGTAACCTTGGCCCTTGGCCTTGAGAGGGGAGTCCAAACGAGATTCTATACTCCGGAAATCTCCCCCAGGTAGGGACGAGCCGCTATTCTCTCACCTGGACCCACGTATTATGTAATAATATTATATTATTTAATAAAATTACTGTGGAATTGTGGAATTAACGGATATGCGCGTATTAAGCGTGAATAGGTTAATACGATTTTATTTCCGTTTATTTGGTACGTCAAACATTTGAACAAAGCAACTTTTTTTCTTTTTTTTTTAACTTCACGCTGTAACCCGCATATAGCAGGGTAAGCAGAGGGAACCAGAGAACCTAGTGTTAAGACACTCCATTCTCTTTCAACAATTCCGTTCCCCACTTTCCGCCGAATTGAGGCATTGCGTGTTGAGTGGCGGAACTCAACGCCGCGCTTTGCCTTGTTACTAAACCCAAAAAATGAAAATACTAAATTTTACATTTCCTGCAGTGGGAATCGAATCCACAATCTGTCGCGTTTTCAGTCGCACGCTTGTGCCTCTGCGCCACGACAAGTGATAATTACAGGCTTATTTCTATTGTATTATAATAAAAGACAAAAGATTCACCTTAGGTAGTTAAATTTCGTATTTACACTGATTACAAGGCAAATGAAGTATCAATACTTTCTACTCGTTAATGTTCCCAGCAATGCGATCGTATATCATACAGATAAACGCTAGACAGTGACTACTTCTGGTACAATTATTTTTAATTAGTCTATGTTAACAATTACTTAGATTATTACATTATTAAATGCGAAAACAATACTCAATATTAAATCTTTTTTTTTTTTATGGATAACGGATGGCAAACGAGCAGAAGGACCACCTGATGGTAAGTGGATACCTTCGCCCATGAACATCTACAACACCAGAGATGTTGTAGATGCGTTGCCAACCTAGAGGATACAGATGGAAGAGGAGGACAATGTAGTATTCCGTTCTCGGAACCACCACATTTTGGGGAAAGGATGGGTGGGAATGGGAAAACCTGGCTTACATGCCATCGAACCGGAACACATCATAAGATATTTGGCGGTTCGTCTTTGACATGATAGTGGTCGCGAGCCAGACGGAGGACGAACCTCCTACCACCAAACAAAGAAAAAAAATTCATTCTTTACTAAATTATTTACATAAATAATAATTCCGTGGTAAAAATTATGATACAACAATAGACAAATTCAACAATAATTAGTCAAACTGATGTCTTATTTCATTGGAAAGTAAACTATTTACTTGAATAATTATTCATAAGCTAAGGACTTATTATTTTCCGAAATTGTACAATTTCATGGTAAAATCACAATACTATTTTATATCAACTTATTTTAGTTAAAATGCTCAAACACTAACACCCACATATACTCGTAGAATGACAGAATTTATCACGAGATAGCAGATTATCCACTTACAATTACAAAATACAAATAAAGCATATTGAGTTTTAGCTAGATCACCATCTTTATGTATACAGAGATACATCAATCAAAATTAGCAGGAAATTTCACTACCGGACTTTAAGGAAAATAGCTTCACGCCATCCATTACATGGTGGATATTCCTTATGTACGGACAGAAGCAGTTTGAGTCTACATTATTTATTTGTACAGCGAAACTATGGAACTCATTGCCAGCTGCTGTTTTTACCTAAGTCATACAATTTGGGAGGTCTTCAAATCAAGAGTCAATAGGTTCTATTTTCTGAACAAGCGTGTATCACCGTTGACCGTATTAATGCTTGCCATCAGGCAAGGCCATTTGAAGGCGGTCAAACGTTGGCCTATCAATCATAAAAAAATGATCAAAATAAATAGATATATTACGTATTGCTGGGGCTCTCGCACCGCGGGATGGTAGGTGGTGTGGTTCCTTGGTCATCCAAAGTCGAGTTCGGAGGCGAAAAGAGTGCCCAAGCAATACTCCCGCCTCTCCCCTCTCGTATGGACCAGGACGTCACCTCCTGTGCGTAGCGGCGAAGCGAAGGCCGGCCAAAGTTGCCGGGCGTAGCCCTTAGAGCGCCCAGAACTGGTGTGTTCCACGGAAAGCCTCAAGCTTCCTGCCGATTTTGGCCAATATGCTCGGACTTTGCTCTGGCAATTTGTTACAAAGAACCTAGAGGCACGAAGTTATATTTCTTCTTTAAGGTTTTCACCTTTTGGATCCTTAGTGACCAGTGCTCTCTCTTGACCCAGGCTTCTTGATACGCTTCGCGCTGCCAATGGCAGCCGTTTGCAGAATGTACCAAACCAAGGTGCCGTGACCGTTACTCAATTGGCACTACAGAGCTAGGAATATAAAGTTCAAGCACCCTGCAGGACCACATCGGCGACAGCGGCGGCACAGTCACTCAGGATCATCAGAAGAGAAGCAAAATCGGCCCCCCAGGGATGATGAGCAACACGCATCCTATCCCCATCTGCTGACTTTAGGTGCCATACGCGCGAGTTGCAGGTGTTCCTGCGGCTGCCGCGTTTAATGGGCGCACTCAGCCACCCGTACCAGGCAGTGGTCTGAAGACCCCAAAGGGGCATCGACTGCCACCGGTACTGTTCCGGATGTGAAGTCAGCAGAAGGTCCAATAAGGTGGCGCTGTGGTTGTGGTTCACATCTGGGATTCGCAAAAGTGGGCGTATCAACCAATTGGGGACAATCCATTTGCTACAGCAAAGTCAAACACAATCCTCCTCATGCGGTCGGTGGTGCAGATCCGGGGCCGCCGGCGTTGTGGGCGTTGAAGTCGCCTAGCATCACGACCGCGGAGGGAAGCTGTGATAGTACACTGTGCTCGGCCAGCCGATTGTGGCGTGCTCCATGAGTCGATCCGTTTCTGCTACCACCAAGTGGGGATCTATATAGTACGCGTAGATTCGGGACATGATCGTCCTGAATCAACACGAAGCCAGATGGTTGATAGGTCCTGACCTTCTCAAAAAGGGAAAGACGACGGAAACTCAAGTCTCCCTCATTGAACACAAAGTGACTCCCGGCATGAGGCATGAATTGATTGTCTCATTATGTGCAGCCAGGGTACGGCAGCGGTAAAGGTGATGTGTCGCTTGGTCGGGCAATCTGAGTTCCGTCAAAACAACAAGGCCGGCCGTGCCGTCTCTAGATTGGTGGGGTGGACGGCATTCAGGTTGAATGTGGTGACCCCCCTGATGTGCCTGAAATCCACGTTAAGCGCGTAGGGATGCCGTGGAGCGGCCGCCTTCAGGCTTTAAGTTCCTTGTCCAACGCGTGGGTTTCTGTGCCCTCCTTGAATTCTGACGGGCGGCCTCGAGTTTTTAGTCTCAGTGAGGGATTCCAGTACCGGAGGCACTGGCAAAATTCCTGGGTAGTATCTCTTTTCAGTACCGCTGTCATGTTCAAGGAGGGTTTGGGGTTAAGTTCCGGGGCCCGGCATTATTCCACGTGAAACGCAGCGCCAGCCGCTACTTGACGCCGGTTTTAAATGCGGGGTGGTGGCCAAAACCGGTCGAGCCTGCCCATTCGTTACCATTGCTGGTAACGTGACTCTGGTCACATCACGTATTTTAGTCGCCTCTACGACACCTCCTCCAATACCAGGTGACCCTATTCTAAGCCGGGATCACAATTTGACAAAAAAAAAAAAGGCATTGCATGCTGAGGAGTGGCGGAACCTTAATACTGCGCTTTGACTTAGTTACCCAACCCAGGAAACGAAAATACTAAACTTCTTTGGGCATTTCCTGGAGAGAGAATCGAACCCACAACCTGTTGCATTTTACAGTCGTACTAGCTTATGTCTCTGCGGCACGACAGGCGTTTTAAGTAACTCTTAATAATTTTACTCTTTCTCATACATTTTATGTCAAATCGGTTTTTTTTGATTTATACAAACGAAGTAGCGGCACACAACTAGCAGTTCTTAAAACAGCATCCTATTAAAGATGGACCAGTTTATAGTAAGAGGACCTGTCTTAGATCTGAGTTGATACGATACTGGCGGTTAAAGGTTGTTCAAACGGTATTCTGACATTTTTGATTAGATGGAGTTAGTGATATTTTTAGTAGTAATGGGTTTGTTACATTACTCATATTTTATTAATTTAAATGTAAATTAATTTATGTGAAATTGCTTTGCCTTCGTGGTGGGCATCAATAGATAATAAGAACTGTGATTGTTGTGGGTTCGATTCCATCTGGGAGGGATTATTCTTAGTTTTTGAATAATTATATTTAAAATGGGTCTGGTAAGGCAAAGCGCGGTGTTGAGTTCCGCCACTCAAAGTGTCAAAAGGGCAATACCACAATCCGGCGGAAAGTGTGGAACCTGGGAATTGCTGAAACAATTTCCTCTTTAAGTTGCAAGATGTTGAGTGATTCCCTGGGCAATCAACTCCGCGTTTTGATCAAGTTAGTACTGCGTTCGCAGCTTTGAGTTCCGGGCCACATAACAATTTCCAGAAATTTATGTTAACTCGGGTGGATAGCGGAGCGACGGAGTGTCTTGACACTACTATTCACTCTACCCTCGCTATATTGGGTAAAACGTAAAGCTGCTTTCTTTTAATTATTCCCCAAGTAGGGAATGAAACCCACAAACAATCGCGTTTACAGTCATACGTATGTGTCCCACTGCGCCAATGAGACGGCCCTAGTTTGTTTTCTATTTAAAAGTAACAGAGAGTGACAATAGCTTCACGCGTATCACGCATATAGTGCAGTGTGGCAGAATAAGAGGGAAACCTGAGAACCCAGTTAAGATACTCTATTCTCTGCATCAATTCCGTTCCCCACTTTCCGCCGAATGTGTAGGCATTGTATGATGAGTGGTGGGAAACTCAACGCCGCGCTTTGCCTTGTTACCAAACCCAGGAAAATGAAAATATTAACATTTCCTCGAGTGGGAATCGAACTCACAACCTTTCGCGTTTGCAATTGTTATTATATATATATATATATATATATATATATATATTTATATATATATATATATATATACATACATTACACAGAACGTACATAATTACATTCAAGTCGGGTAAAATGAAACAAAATTACTATTATTTACACACAAAAAAATCGCATTTACCCATTTTTTTACACAAATAGATATTTGTACCGGGGAAGTCCAACAAACAAATGTTCCTAGAATACCCCGGAAAGCGATCAAAAGGGTCCTTTTTATGAAAGCAACAACCAGGTAATAATACAATATATACTGTACCCTTGTATGATTTATTTCGTTTAGTTTAGGAGAAAGTATGTAAGGAACGGTAAATTATTTATTATTTAAAATTATTATTTAAAATAAATAAATATTATGAACTTAACAACGAACTGACCAGGAATAGGCGTAGAGTAAAATTGTAGCGGTAGAGGTAGGTGCGAGAGGTATAACAGCGAAATCTTTCTATAATCTAATAAAAGATCTCGGCCTAGAACTATTATCAGTTATTGCTAGCACGTATTTCGAAGGCGACATTAGTAGGATCTTTTCAAATTTGTTTAGGTAGAGCGCAGACAGTGGAGGTAAACGTTAATGTTTAAAGGGGCCCCTTAAATCTACACTTTGGGTCTTAAGTCTGTGGCACTCCTAAACTCTCCTCCGCCACTCCGTTCTCTGCATACAACAATTCTGTTCCCCACTTTCCGCCGAATTGAGGCATTGCGTGCTGAGTGGCGGAACTCAACGCAGCGCTTTGCTTTGTTACCAAACCCAGAAAATGAAAATACTAATATTTCCTGGAGTGGGAATCGAACCCACAACCTGTCGCGTTTACAGTCGCACGCTTGTGCCTCTGCGCCACGACAGGCATTACTTCTTAAATACATTATATATATTTAAAATAAGTAATAGCAATAAAATGAACCAAAAACGTGTCACTCCTTTCTATCTTCCTCTTATCTTATCTTATCTTATCTTATCTTTAATAATGAAAAGAGTAAAGGCAAAAAAATACTCAAATTTAACAGCTTTATGAGACCTCGAGGTATTTTCTATGAAAAAACACACTAAACAAGAATTATCAATTGCAAAAATTAACAAAAGAAATTCTAAGCTTTCATACATCATACAGTACAAAGCCAGTGAAGTAAGAAAGCCAAAGAATACATCCATCATGTTTGAGGCGTGTATTCAGACCACCGAGTTTGTCAACTGCGGTAACAAAATTATACATACATACATAGCTTCACGCTGTATCCCGCATATAGCAGGGTAGGCAGAGGGAACCTAGTATTAAGTCCTCTCACACTCCTTGTTTTGTATGATAGCTACCATCCATCCAGTAAAAAGATATTTGTTAACATACAAAAAAAAATACAATCGAATTGGGAATCTTTTCCTGTTATCAAAATTATTTTAAAATAACATTAAATCTCAACATTTATATCAATTTAATATCAATTAAACATTAATTCACGTCTCAGAGAGTGGTTAGAGAGCACGTAGGTATAGCACGGTGTAGAGTTACGCTTGCACGACAAAGTTTAATTACTCTCGTCTATTATATTAACATCCGAGCCGCTACTTTTGATACTCGATCTGTATTGTACACTTAAAAATTATTATTTTAGGGTTGCCCATATTTTTTATTAAATAAAGAAATTAAATAAAGTTTTTCGTTATCGCCTGTCGTGGCGCAGAGTGCGACTGTAAACGCGATAGGTTGTGGGTTCGATTCCCAGTCCAGGAAATGGAATTTTTAATTTCCTGGGTTTAGTAACAAGACAAAGCGCGGCGTTGAGTCCCGCCACTTAGCATGCAATGCCTCAATTCGGCGGAAAGTGGGAAACGGAATGTCTTAACACTAGGTTCCCTCTGCCTACCCTGGTATATGCGGGATACAGCGTAAAGTTAAAAAATAAAACCTTTTATCACTTTATATTCTGCTTAGTATATGTGGCCTGCGTAAGTTTTGTCTTCAAAAATAATAAAATATTATTTTTTTATATTATTACTAGATTTTTAAAGAAAAGCTTTAATTATTTATTTTTTATAGTCATGTTATTAAAGTAGCTTCAAGCTATGTACCTGCATAGCAAGATAGGCAGAGAGAACCTAGTGTCAACACTCTGTTCTCCGCTTTCCCTCCGAATTTGACATATTGAGTATTGTGTGGCGGAACTCAACGTCGCGTTTTGTCTCACCAAAATATAATTGTTAAGTGGTAATCGAACAGACAACACGTTTACAGTTTGACGTCCCACTGCGCGACGACACCCTCTAAATCCTTTATATTTATAAAAGCTCTCTCCAAACCATTAAATACAATTTAAAAACACTGTACATGAAAATTTAATGTGTATTTAAAGAATTAATTATTTATTATTTTTTTTTTAATTTATAAATTTGATTGATAATTATGGACCTAATATTTTTAATTTAACTCAATTTAATTACAATTTTTATTTTATTATGTCAGTTGTTATATAATTACTATTTATTATTATTATTTTTTTGTTTTAATTATTATTATTGCATGTGGTGCTAACCTATAATTAATTGTACAATTGGGTGTTATTTCATGAATTATTGTAAAATATTATAATGTATTAATTGTAACAATTGTTGGCTAGCCTTAATAAATAAATAAATAAAAGCTAAAGGTTACTTTTTTACTACAAAAAAACATAAAAATCTTTCTATTTGCTGTTTACAGTATACAGTAAAAAGACTAGACTAGCTTAATTACGTATTAATATGTTATAAGTTTTAACAAAGAAAAGCGCCGCTGGCTAACTAATGGCGAACTAATCTATCTTGCTCATCTCACTCTGTAATATATATCTTGAATATGCTTAAATAATGTTAATCGATAGGTATTTTTGTTTGTTCTACGAAGTATTTTTTAGCGGTTAAGGAATTCCGTTTCTTACCTTTCGGCCATATCCAAGAAATTGTGTATTGAACGGCGAAACTCAACGCCGCGGTTTGGTTTACTGAGTACCTAAAAAAGGCTTTGCGTGTAACTAATTATATTATATCGTATGAGTTCCTTGTATAACGTCATATGCTCTGATCTCTATAGCTTCTCTGTGACACAAATTAAAAGAAATTGTTTAGTTTATTGTGTATTCCTCTTTACCTATTGTTAAATACAAACATTGTTTGCCTAAATTTTAAATTAGAAATTACCAATATTACATGTTATTTTTTATTGTTTATTGTTATTTTTGTTGCCATAGGGGTTGTTTGTAATAATTATCAATGTATGCTGTGTCTGCATAGAAAACAATGCAATCGTTTCTACAATAGTTGTAATATTATCGTCCAATAAACAGAAAAATAAAAAGGATTAATTAGTTTTTAGTTCATTTTAGAGGCCTGTCGTGGCGCAGAGGTACAAGCGTGTGACTGTACACGAAACGCAACACACTTGAACGCAAAAGTTTGTAGGTTCGATTTCCACTCCAGGAAATAAAAATATTTAATAATATTTAGCATTTTCATTTCCTCGCTCTGGTAATAAGGCATGGTGTGACGTGCGTGACGTTAGGTCATTCAGCACGCAATGCCTGAATTCGGCAGAAAGTGGTGAACGGAGTGTCTTAACACTAGGTTCTATCTGCCTATGTACGGGATACAACGTGAAGCTATGTATGTATTAATATAGTCAAAACTGGGGAACGGTTCATAAGTGAACGGAGGTTTCAGGTTCCTTTTAACTACCTTGCTATGTGCGGGATACAGCGTGAAGTTAAAAAATCTTTCAAATCCACGTGTTTAAAAGTTCGCCTTTAACTCCTTTTCGCCATATAAAGTATAAATCTAATATGAAAGCCTTCTCATAAATATATATTAATATGTTTTTAAGAATGTTTTTTGCCTCTTTTAATGATAATTTGCTAAATATGGAGTTAACGGGTTTACACTTTAAGCCGATGATATATTAACTTAATTTTTCTCAAGCAAATTATATTTAGTGAAATTTGAACTCATATTGAGGCTATAGTGGCGCAGTGGGAAGTCTAACTGTAAAAGCGATTGGTTGTGGGTTCGATTCCCACTAGGAGGAATGATTATATATAATTTTCTTTTCTTTTTTTTTTATCTTCACGCTGTATTCCGCACATAGCAGGGTAGGCAGAGGGAACCTGAGAACCTTGTGTTAAGACACTCCGTTCTCTTACAACAATTCCGTTCCCCACTTTCCGCTGAATTGAGGAATAAATTATTTTCATATCTAACGGTTGTCGTGGCGCAGAGACACAAACGTGCGACTATAAACGCGACGGGTTGTGGGTTCGATTCCCACTTCAGGAAATAACTACTGAACAGAATTTTACTTTACAGTAATATAGCTTATACATCAGAATAACGCATAAGTTATAATTTAATAAGTTTTTTGACGTTTACGATAAGTAACTATTATTAAATATATTAAATAATATATTTGAATAATGGAAGTTCGTATAAAGATATTCTAGAATGCTAATATAATATATATATATATATATATATATATATATATATATATATATATATAAAGGAATGCTGTAAAAGCTCAAATGTTATCAAAAGTTTTCTTAACTCAATATAATCTTCTAATCATATAAGACCTAAGGCGAGTTTAATAAATCCCGTTACCCGAAAAAAAAAGTAACTTCACGGTGTATCCCGCATATAGCAGGGTAGGCAGAGGGAACCTGAGAACCTAGTGTTAAGACACTCCGTTCTCTTACAACAATTCTGCTCCCCACTTTCCGCCGAATTGAGGAATTGCGTGCTGAGTGGCGGAACTCAACGCCGCGCTTTGTTTTGTTACCAAACCCAGGAAATGAAAAGACTAACATTTCCTGGAAATTTATTTCCTTTGAATGGGAATCGAACCCACAACCTGT
Organism: Philaethria dido; assembly: GCA_033558755.1. Lineage (NCBI taxonomy): Eukaryota > Metazoa > Arthropoda > Insecta > Lepidoptera > Nymphalidae > Philaethria > Philaethria dido. The sequence goes on along the minus strand of JAKGSA010001099.1, from coordinate 95,890 downwards.
TGCGTTTGCACGCTTGTGCCTCTGCGCCACGACAGGCGGTAAAAATAATCTAAATATGAAAAATATAAGTATTATCGTTGAAATTGTTATAATTTTCTAACATAATGTATAATTATAGAAGTTACCTTATAATGCTTATCTATCAACTATTTTTAATACAATCCATATTTTAAAGTATACGGTTTTTCTTATTCCACGATCTGGTTAAACACATAATATATGCCGAATTGATGTCAATAAAAGTAATTAAATAAATAAATCTTTAAAAAGCATTTATAAGTTACACATACAAAATTTTTCCGGTTGTTCAAATTTTTCTAAATAAACAACCATTACGCTGCGCCTCGCATCCATAACGTACTCATATGGACCAAAATTTTCAAACAAATTGATATATTATTAAATTTTCTATATAATATCCACTAAATACCCAAATAAAATATAAATACGAGAGGAACCAGGCGTCATAGCTAGATGTACACGTGGGCTGACTAACGTAACGGTCCGCCGAGATGTAACCGGTCCCATACCTTAACGTGCGATGTTACTCCGGTCGGGTTCAGTTCGCCTTTAAATTCACATTTAACATGAGATTTCGTTTATAGACGCTATTGTGGCGCAGTTGGTAACTGTTTTACTGCAGGCGGTGGTTAGGAATTCCATTTTCGTACAACAAATTAGGCGTAAAGTAGAGAAACGGAATGTCTTAACGCTAGATTCTCTCGGCCTCCACTTTTTTAAAATGTCAGATGGACAGACGACTAGAAGAATGAAAAGTTCTAATGGTCTATTTTTATCCCTGAATTATTTTAGATGAATATTTAATATGATTGATATAAATTTTAAAGTTAAAAAATATGACAAATAAAACTGATTTGAGAAAGACATTATATTATATACTTTTATTTTTTTGCTCTAGTAAGACAAACTGCGAAGTTGAGCTCCGCCACACAATGTCTCCAATTTGGCGGTGCGTTGATAACTTTGACGGAGTTTCTTAACACTGGGGTTCTCTCTGACCGCTATACGAGAAAAAAGGTGAAATTGCTACTATATTATCATAATGCAACGCTTATCGTGGCGCGGAGGCACAAGCATGCGACTATAAACGTGACAGGTCGTGGGTTCGATTCCCACTCCAGGAAATATAAAGTTTAGCATTTTCATTTCCTGGGTTTGGTAACAAGGCAAAGCGCGGCGTTGAGTACCGCCACTGAGCACGCAATGCCTCAATTCGGCGGAAAGTGGGGAATAGAATTGTTGTAAGAGAACGGAGTGTCCTAACACTAGGTTCTGTGGTTCCCTCTGCCTACCACGCTATACGCGGGATACAGCGTGAAGTTAAAAAAAACTGAGTTGACTATTTTCATTTGTTTGCACTAATAATATAAAAGACGGTGTCTCCAAGTAGCTACAGGCTTATATTAGACTTAACGACTCCAATACTGTTTATAAGTAATTGCCTTTCATTTAAGTGTAATTTTAACTGCATTGGGTATAATTGAGTTTTCCAATTTGTTTTGTTGTAAGAGAATGGAGTGTCTTAACACTAGGTTATGTGGTTCCCTTTGCCTACCACGCTATACGCGGGATACAGCGTGAAGTAAAAAAAAAACCTACCACGCTATACGCGGGATACAGCGTGAAGTAAAAAAAAAAAACCTACCACGCTATACGCGGGATACAGCATGAAGTAAAAAAAAAAACCTACCACGCTATACGCGGGATACAGCGTGAAAAAGACATAAATTATTAGATAATAATGTGAAAAAAATATAAAAAATATATTATATTAATAATATGTCCCAAAACGTGAAAATAACTTTTTATTTCCAATATTATACAAAAATAACTACATAATTAATTTTATTTCTAGACGTAATCCTATATTAGTAACATTATGAATGCGAAAGAATTTTTTTAGAAGATAGAACTGGTAAGAATAAATATCTATTCATTTTGTTAACTTTTTTACGCAAAAACCATTTAATGGCAGTAATTTACATTAATATAGGTTTCAGAATAACACATAGGCTAATTTATAAAGATTTTGTGCAATTAAGGCATAATATAACAATATATCTAGAAAATAATATATTAACATTTAGTCAAGTAATATCTTTTTTCCTTTTTTTTTCTTTCTTTTTTTTTTAACTTCACGCTGTATCCCGCATTATAGGAGGGTAGGCAGAGGGAATCTGAGAACCTAGTGTTAAGACACTCCGTTGTCTTTCACAAATCCGTTCCCCACTTTCCGCCAGATTGAGGCATTGCGTGCTGAGGGGCGGAACTCAACGCTGCGCTTTGCCTTGTTACCAAACCCAGGCAATGAAAAATTCCATTTCCTGGAGTGGGAATCGAACCCACAACCTATCGCGTTTACAGTCGCACGCTTGTGCCTCTCTATCTGCTATATGCGGGATACAGCGTGAAGCTATGTATGTAGTATGTAAGGTATATAATATATTGTTTTAACTTTTAGTTAGTTAATTATTCAAAATGTTCGCTCTCGAAAATTTTGGAGGTCAGACGATAATCGTTTTTGGTAACAAACTAGATCAGGTTCGGATCAAACTAAATATAGCCTTCGCAGAAATTACGAAAAAAAAATACTGCAAAGGTTTTACTTTAAACAATATGGATTTACAATTATTGAGCAAGTTTTAAGCAATGATAGTTGAGGTTTGACTTATTTTTTTTTTTGTTTTGCACTTACCTCTTTTTTCGGCTAAGCAGGGTAGTTAGAGAGAATCTAGTGACTCAATACTCCACTCTCCACTGTTCGTCCATTTTAAGACACACATTTTGTGAGACAAAACGTAACACTTAATTACTCTTTTAAAAATAAATTTATTACAAATATATTTATCGTGTCAAATTATTACAAATATATTTATGTCTATAAGATTTTTATCTTCTCACGCAACACTGATTTTCATTACTCAATTGGAGAACTGAAGTAGCAAAGCGTCCATATAACACGATTCCCACCGCCTTATAAATTACAAAAAGTTTGTGGCAAATTTACTATCAGATCAGGAATACTAAAAATACGAAAATGTGAGTGTTAAAAAAAGGTTACCAGCAAAATTAAGGAGTGTAATTGCAAAAAAACTTAATATCCTGTACCGTCATGTTTTTATATCGGTTTACCTGTATGTATCGGCTATACATGCCGGATTCCAGTCGCGAAACGTCCATACAACTCGGTGCCCATCGGCTTGCCTAACTTCTTAAAGTACAAGTACAAGGTCGCTAGGAAAATGTGGACAAAATTCCATAGTGAAATTACTAAATACCTTCACATCCTATACCGGCTTGTCTAAATATTAGCGGCTTCCCTAAATATATGAACCGGCTTTCATAAATATACATCGGCTTCTCTAAATTTACCGGTTTGCCTCACTAAAATTTTCACCCCCCGCCATTGACCGGCTTCCCTAAATCTACCGGCCTTTTCAAAATTTTCACCCTTCGCAACTGCAATACAGAATGTCTCGATCTCCAAAGCAGAGAACGGAGTGTCTTAACACTAGATTTTCTCTATCTATCTTGCGTCCTCTCTCCTACAATAATAAGCTTAAAGCTTTCTATAATAATTATAACATATAGAAAGAAACTTATACGTTCGTTACTAATAAATCAAAAGGGGCTTTTTTAGTCATGTCATGTCATCGGTCACAGTTCATAGATGCCGTACAATTTTACTTTTGACCTGCAAACCTTAAAAATTATATTACTATCATATAATCATTATAATAATACGTGAAAAAACTAGAGGCCTGTCGTGACGGAGGCACAAGCATGTGGCCGTAAACGCGACAGGTTATGAGTTCCATTTTCACGCCAGGAAAGTAACATATTAAATAATATTTATTATTTCCATTTCCTACCTACCTAACTTCACGCTTTATCCCTAGCGGGGTAGTCAGAGAGAACAGAGCGCCAAACGCTACGGCCCCTGCATACCTCTTTCGCCTCGTCCACAGTCATTAATCTCTTCATGCATGCCATCCGGGGGGTCCTCGTGCTTTTAACGTGACCTTCCTCCGGTATCATTGATACTGGAGGAATGTCACCCGAGGTTTTCCCCTACCTCTCTTTCTTCATATATGAAACGAAAATAACTGGCTAGCTTTCTATGAGAGAGAGAGAAAGACAGACAGAGAAACACTCGCACGCCGCACGGCTTAAAACTATAGCAAAAAGTGTCGTTACAACTTTTGGTCTTAATTTTTTCCGTCTAGCCCCCTTGCGCAACGCGTGATAAGGAACTTCGTTCCAATAACATATACGCGTAAGCATATAGTTTTGATGTCTTTAATAGTCTACAATATAAAGTGTAGCCCGCACATCGCGTACCGAGCACACCGCGTACAATGCACGAGTATCGACTGTCGGGTAAAGTATGCTTGCGAACGAAATTGAGGGTAGAATACACATTGATGTGTAATAAATTGTTTTTTTCTTTTGTCTTCTTAAATGGAATGCGGCGTTCAATTCTGCCAAGATACGATGTTCGTTTATGCATAACTAATTTCTGTAAGATAAAGAATATTGCAATAAAATTTTTATTTTCAGTATTTTTTCTTATTTAACTATGTTTTGTTTATTATTATTAATATTATTCATATCTTATAATCATTCACACTGTATCCCGCATATAGCAGGCCAGACAGTAGGAACCTGAGAACCTAGTGTTACGAGACTCCGTTCCCCACTTTCCGTCGAATTGAGGCATTGCGTACTGAGTGACGGAACTCAACGGCGCGCTTTGCCTTGTTAGCAAAACCTGGAAATGAAAAAGTTAAACTTTTACATTTCCTGGAGTGGGAATCGAACTCACAACCTGTCGCGCATACAATCGCACGCTTGTTCCCCTGCGCCACGACAGGCGTAAATAGTATAAATGTAATAATTTTCCCAAGAGATATCGATCCAGTAACCAACATGTTTACAGTCCAATACTGCACTACGATACGCGCTATATAATTTCTTCTATAAAGCTAGCAATCTATTAGAAGCTTATGTAAAACAAGAATATAAAAAAAAAAAATTACATTTAACTTACTTTCAAAAACCATTACATATTGCCTAAATTTCTTTAGGAATTATTATTTTTTCTATAAAAACGTATATATTTAAGGCATTTCCCACTCATCTGTACACACAGATACATGCATTGGAGATGGGCAGCTGTCGACGCAGCTGGCGGCAGATTGCACTCGATTTACGATTTACTATAGCAACTACTTACCTGCTAAGTAACCTTACTATGATAGATCGATCAATTATTACTTAAATTTACCTATTTTAATCTATATATAACACAAGCGTGCGATTGTAAACGCGATAGGTTGTGGGTTCGATTCCCACTCCAGGAAATTTAAAGCTTAGTATTTTCATTTCCTGGGTTTGGTTACGAGGCAAAGCGCGGCGTTGAGTTCCGCCACTTGACACGCAATGCCTCAATTCGGCGGAAAGTGGGGAACGGAATAGTTGAAAGAAAATGGAGTGTCTTAACACTAGGTTCTCAGGTTCCCTCTGCCTACCCTGCTATATGCGGGATACAGCGTGATGTTAAAAAAAATATATATATAAATACGTGAAGCAAAAATTTTAGACCCCTTTTTACTAAAATTACGCGGATGGAGGAGCATGAAACTTGGCACACTTATAGTTTATATAGCGAAAGAGTGCAGAATGACAAAATCTCTTTAAAATAATGCATAAACATAAATGTTACACACACTATCATGGTTTGACATGCATGTTTATATAAAATGACATATACGTTGCTAGGCAACGCGCTATTAACGCGTCAACAGGGTTAAAAAATTTTTGTAGTTTATTTTTTTTTGTATAGCGAGATAGTGTCTTTTATTAAGACACTCCGTTATTCACATTAAGTCTGTATTCTGCTTTAAAATATGATAATAATAATTATTGCATGTAAGAAGTTTTTTTAACGCCCGTCGTGGAGCAGAGGCACAAGCGTGCGACTTAATACTAAACTTTTCCTGGAGTGGGAATCGAACCCACAACCTGTCGCGTTTACAGTCGCGTACGCCTGTACCTTTGCGCCACGACAGGCGCAATGCAACGCTCAATATACAATGTCTTAAATTCGGACAGGATGTGGAGAACGAAGTGTATACACTAACTTCTCTCAGTCTCAAATTCTTAAAAAGTATAAAAGAATTTCAACCTGAGCGTCGCCATTTGATACGTAAAAACTCAATTTGGCGGAAAGTGGGAAACGGAAATGTTAAAAGAGAACGGAGTATCTTAACACTAGGTTCTTAGGTTCCCACTGCCTACCCTACTATATGCGGGATTTATGTGAAGCTAAAAAAATATTCAAAGTAACATAATGATCGGAGAGTTCAGACGGTTTCCAAGATATATCAAGTTTAGCTTAGTTTTTGATTTTTTTTTTAACTTCACGCTGTATCCCGCATATAGCAGGATAGGCAGAGGGAACCTAAGAACCTAGTGTTAAGACACTCCGTTCTCTTACAACAATTCCGTTCCCCACTTTCCGCCGAATTGAGGCATTGCGTGCTGAGTGGCGGAACTCAACGCCGCGCTAGCTAAGTTAAAATTTTATAACTTATCAAAAAATGTTATACTTATTCGAAGCGTGTGAATGACATTTTAAAAATATATGACACAAATAAATAATTTCCCTAATATCTCAATCTACGTACTAGTATGTAGATCATTAGATAATAACGTACTGCACCTGTTATACCGTTTTGACATACAAAATATTTTAATTAAATTAAAATTAAATGAAACCATCACAGCGCCATCATTGAGATAGCATCTCACTGTTAATTGAATTGATTGTGGGTTCGATTCCAACTCCAGGAAACGTAAAAGTTTAGTATTTTCATTTCCTAGGTTTGGTAACTTGACAAAGCGCGGTGATGAGTTCCGCCACTCAGTACGCAATGCCGCAATTCGGCGGAAACCGGGGAACGGAGTGTCTTAACACTAGGTTCCCTCTGCCTACCCTGCTTTATGCGGGATACAGCTTGAAGCTATGTATGTATGTATGTTTAATTATCTAGTATAGAATAAAAAGAATTCACTTTACCTTACCATTAAAAGAAATTTACATGTAATAATAAATAAGTAATATATGTTATAAATAAATCCTTTAAATCATAATCGCCGGCAGGACTGTGACCCTCACCTGGCTATCACAGATGTTCGTAATTACTGGGCCTTCCAACTTTTTACCTCAGACGCCATTTTGAATTAAAAATTAAAAAGAAATTATTGGCGGCAAACTTAAAAGTGTCGTTGCTATGCTATTAACAAGATTTAGTGATTGTATCATGTGTTCTTTGGTAAGTTTGAGTTTTTTTTAGTTTTATTAATATATGTATTGATGCTTATAAAATGCTATTGTTTTCATAAAGTACTTCAAAAAATATCAATTTTATGTGTAGATATTTATTGTTATATTAAGGGCAAATTACCCATTTTTATAACTTATTGTAAAATTCTATATATTATTGCAGTTTCATCAAGATACGTTCCGTAATTTTGACGTAAAGGAATAACTAACATACATAGCTTCACGTATAGGAAACCTGTATCAAGACACTCCGTTCCCCACTTTCCATCGAATTGAGACATTGCGTGCTGAGTGGCGGAACTCAAAGTCGCGCTTTGCCTTGTTACCAAACCCAGGAAATGAAAAAATCCATTTCCTGGAGTGGGAATCGAACCCAAAACCTGTCGCGTTTACAGTCGCACGCTTGTGCCTCTGCGCCACGACAGACGTTATGAATAACTAACATCGATTCACATAAATTTTATTGTTTATAATAGTAACTAGTGGGATGTTGCAAGACGCAGTTGCACTAGTTTAGGTTCAAGTGTTCAGGCAATGGTTGTAGGTCCATCATCATTCGGGCGAACGTTTTTTTTAAAGTTTCATGTATTTTTTCGCATAGTACCACTTTGAGAAAACCTAATGCCAAGTCACTACGATTCCCACTTCTTCACGCTGTAACCCGCATATAGCAGAACCAGAGAACCAGAGAATCTAATGTTAAGACACTCCATTCTCTTTCAACAATTCCGTTCCCCACTTTCCGCCGAATCGAGGCATTGCTCGTTGAGTGGCGGAGTTCCGCCACTACTGGCGTTGAGTTCAACGTCGCGCTTTGTCGCGCCACGACAGGTGACCATTCCCACTTTTCATTCCAATATATCGATATTACGTGCTAAGTGGCAGAAATCAAGACTTTTTCTTACCATAATAAAGATATGAAGATAATTTAAATATAATTATTCCCTCAAATGAATTCAATCCACAATCCCTCGCGTTTATAGTCGCTGTTCCACTGTGCCACGATGGCTTTTTGTTTTAGCTTCCCGGTGTTTTCCGCATATTGCAGGGTAGTCAGAGAACTTGAGATCCTAGTGTTAAGACACTCCGTTCCCCACGATGGCTTCTTATTTATAATCATATTAATAAGTTTCTATTATTTCATCGAGTGGGAATCGAACCCAGAACTAATTCTATTTACAGACACTGGCTATGGCTTCTTATATATAAAGTTATTTATAAGTACATAGTTTTATATAAATGTGTAGGAACTAGTGTAGGCACCATGTCAGACAGCTATCATATTCTGCATCGTGTGTATTTACGATTGTATGCACAGGCTCGGGGGCAGTTGACTCTTCTGGGTTGGAAATATTGGATAGAATATTTAAATATACTATACGCTTTCTAGGTGTTGGTTCGAATCAATCTCACACGAGACATCATTTTAATGTCATCACAGAGAGTGATGACATTAACATTATGTCTCGGCTGTGATTGATGGAGGTGACGGCGTTGAGTTCCGCTACTTAACAGGTGGAAGTGTGCAAGTGGAGTGGAAAGTGGAACAGTTCTTATCACTATGTTCTCTCTATTTACTTTGCTGTGTGCGGGATGCGTGCCAAAAATATATATTGCTAATCCATTCAAGGTTTTTGGCTTTTGAAATATAGAATGACGCCATCTGGGCTTTATGCGACAGTGTCTAACTGTAAGGTGGTTTTGGGTTCGATTCAAACTTGTGGGAACGGTTACATTTAAATAATTTCTTTGCTCTGGTAACATAATTAGACGGCAGTGACAACGTTGGAATCCGTTATTTTTATTTTTTTTAGTTACGTGTAAAGTGGAAAGCAGTTCTTAACACTGTATTTGCTTTGCTTACTCTGTAGTATGCGGGGGTGCGTGCAGCAAGAAAAAATATTTGACAATGATAAAATATATGTATATTGTCAAATCACTGTTTTTCGTTTTTTTTCGACTACCAAGTATTAAGACACTCCGTTTTCCACTTTCCGCACTAGAATTTTGGCCATAATAGTCAAAAATATTTAATTTAATGCTATTTCCTGTTCGCTTACTTGGATGATGAAATTAGGATCAAAACTAAAATCCCTATGCTTTTAGATTTTTTTAAACATATCCGAAAAGTAATTACAATTGAAGTGAAGATCGAATCCTCATCATGGTGATTATAGCCAAATATTGCTCGACTGCGTTTGATTAAAAGAACATATATTAAAAAAATAATAATAAACTTAGAATACGTTTACTATATACATTTTTTTTGTATCTTCACGCTGTATTCCGCACATAGCAGGGTAGGCAGAGGGAACCTGAAAACCCAGTGTTAAGATACTCCATTCTCTTCATCATTTCCGTTTCCCAATACATATTTTATAGATATTTTCATATATTCGACAAGATTATCCACCATGAAATGTGAGAATATGCACTGATACGTTAGTAACTAATATTACACAGATATAATCAGTATCGGCATATTAACATACAATCGTGCAGATGCTTACGAGAAATTCACGCGAGTCAATCTTTGAACAAAGAACAAAAAGGCGGGTAAAGGTGGACGCCATGTTAGCGCGTGCGCGCGCAGCTGCCACCACATCTGCCGGCCTATGTCCATAGTCGAAACTTATACAGCCAATAATTTATTTATTTATTTATTTTGTTGGTGAAAGCCTTAGTGAAAGATTAGATAATTTAATTAAGATTCGTTTTAAATTGATAGATAATTTAATTTTGTATTCGTTTTCCCCGAAATTTTATATCATCTTTTATATACAATGATATATGTACATATATTTTATTTATTTTATTATTTTGTATCTCATGGACTATGAACGTACTAAAAACTATTTTTATTCTATATTAATCATAATAAAAGAACAAATTCTGTCATAATTAATAAAAAAAAAAGTAATTATATAGTCAAAGACATCAATCATTCAACCTATACATATAAGTTATACAGCGAAAGATATGAAATAAGTAGTCAACATGAGTTTGCATTTCCTTATCAATACGTACATTCACTGAACAAGCAGTAAGATGTCGTGGGCTGGCGGATGTTTAGGCTTCCTAGACCACCGCGATACACTTGCTAGCGTAATTTGATAATGCTTAATATTACATTATAAGAAATTAGATTAAGAATTCTTTTTATGTATGAGTTATAGACTGCTACTTTGTCTGTGTGTACTATAAAATATTAATTCTTGTTTTTTCCTGTTTCTGTATGAATTTTGTATGAAATCCTCTAATTAGGACTCCCGTACACTTCTTAAGGTTCCTAATATTATGTTAAATTTTAGTTTTAGACGTTCAGTGGTTTTGGACAAGTAACAAGGTTGTTTGTCGGTAACGGAACTCAATAACGGAAGTTTTACATAGCTACTTATATAGATTAAAATTAACTACACTTTCAAACTAAGTTCAAACTAATATGTATTAGCACTTAATAGGTATCGACCTTTATCACATTTTTCTTTTATTTCTCTGTGGCTGTTTGAAATTTCTTGAATATGTGATACATAAGTATTCAATTGTTACTAAATGAACGGAATTACCACAGGACTTGCAATAATATTGTATGATAGAAATGTAGTAATTCCGTACAACTAATGAGAAGAAACTTCTTAGCAATCCATGGGTTCACCATGCGGGTGGATGCCCATAGCGTTATAGAGAGAGGAGTTTGAACATAACCTGGCATTTTCCATCCAAGTGTAGGTTTAAGGGGCCCTTTAACATGCACATTAACGTTCACATTCACTTATCGCGCTCCTCCTTCTATTGGGTCTTTTCGTAATTTGTAAAAGGAAGCTAAGTCACAATAATTGAATTAGTAAGTTCATCCTATATATCTATTAATCGTAGTGCTATTAATGTATTGGTAATATTTCTATATCTAAGATTACACTCTATGTTAACCTTCGTCAATCTTCACGCCCTTTCCCCAAAGCAGGGTGTAGTCAGAAAGATGTGTTTAGTTGACGATTTAAAAGTGGCTTTTAAAATCAAAAGTATTCGTAACGCCTGTCGTGGCGTAGGGGAACAAGCGTGCGACTGTAAACGCGGCGTGGGTTCGATTCCCACTCCAGAAAATAGAATTTTTTATTTTTTAGGTTTGGTAACATGGCAAAACTCAGCACGCAATACCTCAACTCAGCGGAAAGTGGGGAACGGAGTGTCTTAACATTAGGTTCTCTCTGCCTACACTGCTATATGAGGAATACAGTGTAAAGCTATGTATGTATGTTTTTGTTCTCCACTTCCTGCAAAGTATGTGGCTGTATCACGAATATTTCCTTTAAGATATATTGTATCTATATTAAATGGTGACATTATCAACAAAGCCGTTATAACTTTCAAAGCATGCTGTATGTACCTATGTTAACTAACCAAAGAAAAGAAAAAAATGTTGAAATATTTATTTTCAATTTTTATATAAATATTTAATAGACAAAGGCAAAGCGCGGCGTTGAGTTCTGCCAATTAACACACAATGCCTTAATTCGGCGGAAAGTGGGCCTAATGAGAAATCGAATTTACTACCACTGCAAACAGTTTA